>JAJIZL010025949.1:0-33373 GCA_023969395.1 Amblyomma maculatum
TTATTTTTTATCCATACACAAAACGGACAGCGCCTAATGGGACCCTGACGGCGTCTTTGAGGAGCTCGTTCTTAGCCGTGTGACACGGAGACAACTCCTTTGGGGCTGAACTCCCTGCGTGGTCCTTTATGGAAAAGAAGTTCGAGGGAGTTGGGACTTGCCCGTGTGACAGAAGTATTACACTGTACGCTTCCTATCAGTTAACGTTACAGCTACCGTTTTTCGTTCCACACCTCTCTGAGTTGTCCTCATCTTAAGTAGAATCCTTTTCGTTATCCTTTATGCGTCAGTCCACAGGGTCAGTGCAGATATGATTCAACTGTTATATTGTAGCATTCGGGGACCCTCTGACGCACCTTCTCCAGAAGGACGTCCCATTAGGCGCGGTCTCAGAATGTGGATCATTTCACCAGCTGAACTTCGTACTTACGGCGCTTGCAATTCTCCGACACTTCAACCACTCCGCTCCGACGGACGTCCACACCGACGCAAATGGTATTGGTGTAGTTGCCGTGCTTGTACAACAATCGGAAACCGGTGAACATGTAATTGCGTATGTTAGTCGTTCCCTCTGCAAACCTGAGTGTAACTATACAGTTACGGAGGAGGGGTGCCTGGCAGTAGTTTTCGCCGTATAGTGATCTCGGTGCTACCTCTATTGACCCTATTTCACGGCTGCGATGGATCATCATGCCCCTTAAATTGTTGGCTCTTCAACTTTCGTGACCCATCTGGGCGACTGAAAATTTAGCCCTTCGTCTGCAAGAGTACGACTTCACTGTTTAGTACGAGAATGGCGGCAAACCCGCAGACGCTTTCGCTCCTTACCTTACTAAAATCCAAAGTAACTCGGCCAAGTTTGATCAATATATCGCCTCCGGCGTGCATGAGTTATAAGATGCCTCCGCTCTGCGGACTGCTCAAGCTGCCGAAACAGGCCTCGAGCCACTCCTTGCGGCTGCGCGGGCCTTAGTCACGAGCCCTTTTTGTGTCCGTGATGGCTTCCAGTTCAAAAAGGTGTACTTCACCACCAGCACAAATTTTCTGCTCGTGGTTCCAGAAAGCCGCCGCTTGTGCGTTCCATGCAGGATGATCCCGCTTCCGGTTACTTGGGCTCAGCAGAAACACTCTACTGCTCCCGTGACCGCTTTTACTGGCTGAAGATGCGCAATGCGGCTAAGCGATATGTGGCGAGCTGCACTGAGTACTAGCGGCACAAACTTTCTACGTTCACGTCACAGGGCCTGCTCCATCCTTTGATTCCATCACGTGTTGCACTCGAGAAAGTCGGAATCGACCTTATGCGTCCGTTCCTGAAGTCTTACGAAGGAAATCGTTTGATCGTGATTTGTGTAGGATATCTTACCCGCTACTGTGAAATGACTTCTCTTCCTTCAGCCACCGGTCACCTTCGTTTGTGCGCGTCGCTTTTTCGACACTCCACACCATATCATCCTCAAACCAGCAGTTTTCCTAAGCGCACAAACTGCACATTCGTGAACATGCTTTATGTACATCGCCTCAGGCTACAAGAACTGGGATATAATCCTGCCTTTTATATCGTTCGTTTTCAACACTGTAACACACGAGACGAACGGCTACAACTTGTTCTTCCCTAGCCCGTGCTCCTCGGTACTCTCTAGACATCATTCTTCCCTATTCCGTCTGTGACGAACCGTGTATCGCCGAAATTCTTTGTCTGGCCGAAGAAGCTCTCCGTCTCCCCCGTTTGCGCATTATCCCTAGTTCCAAAGCGCGGTACGACTGCAGGCATCGCCATGGGTCTTACGCCCCTGGAGGCTTTGTGTTGCTTTGGCGGTCGCTCCGGAAGCGTTATTTAGCGCAAAAATATTGTCGCATGAGATCATGGCGTTGTTGCCTTTTTCCTGGGAAAATTGTTTTAACGTTACGAAGATGCACATACGAGCCTATCTACAAATTACGTGTTGTACTTTTTCAAGCCTGTTCTAGGTAACTATGTTTAAGGGGTGCCTGCGCTTCAAGTGGTGCGGCAGCCGGCTTGAACGATGAGACGCTTGCTAGAAATTTAATCGAATTCCTGAAATTATGTAGGAACATTAAAACAGCCTTTCAAACCGCTATAAGTAGTATGTTGGAACCCGTGAAGTTTTTAAACAGTTAATGATGATTGAATCAGTTTAATGTCCTATCTCTAAAGACTTAAGGAAAGTTTCAGGAATGTATAAAGTACGTAAGGTTTCTTTTTTTTCGCTTTCTATTTTTTTTTTGTAATTCCACCGGAGATGTTTGATGTGTTTTCCCCTCTGAGTGTTGTCGACGGTTATTTTTTGGTGCATTTTAATTTTTTCAGATGAAATGCAGTTTTATTTTTGGGCCATATATTGCGGTGCCACGTTAAATTTTGCATTGATTACGTAGCGGCGCTTTTGCCATGCTGAGCATTGGATTTACCGAGAAATAAAACACATATCTTCCTAAACTGCTTGTAAACAATTAAGAACACCGCTTGGCAAGCACAGAAAGGAAAGACTACGTCCTATAAAACAAAAAGACATAAACTCGAGGAACATTTATTTAAAAACTACTGCTAGAAGCTTATTTTCAAAATGCAGATTGCCATGCAATTTCTGTGTTCTTGCGCCGAGCCAATGAAGAGAAGGGAATACCGTGACAAGCTTGCTGAACAGCGACAACTTTGCAGCTTAACGGTCTCGTTAGCAAGAACACACACAAACAAAAACTGCGTGGTGTTTTTGCAAGCTTTCGAGATCTCGAGCTTTCGCAATGAAGTGGAAAAACCTGCTTAACCAAGTAACTTCCTAAGCTGGGAATGCAGTGAAAAGTGCTACGGTAGCTGACGACGTTTGCTACCAAGCGAAGCCTCTCATTTGGTCTGCAAAGCGTAAGATAGCAGGGCGATAGGTCAAAACGGGTAACTGCGCTACTCGGCAGGATTTCAAACTGTCACACCAGGCCGACACAGGCTTTCATGTTTTGTTTTCTTTGACTAATATTGGAAATCCCACTCGTAACCAGCTATAGCTATGGCGTACCTGTCGAGGGTACTGAACTTCTTTGTTTAGAAACGAATTTCGAAAACGGAATTTAAGGGTACCTTTATTGTGCTCAGCAGATGCATACAATTACTATAATCTTGGATAGTTTTCGTATAAACGTTTTTCTGAGGCATACGCAAGCCTTTTAGATACAAAATTTGTGACGGCATCTAATAATTCCGTAACCGTACTTCGTACTGAGTTAAATGCCAGCCGGGCTTCTTGGTACAGACATTGTCAATGAGACAGTAAAAATATCGGTTTTCGAAAAGCGAAATGCTGCTTTACGAACAGAATACGATACCGTTTCAAGCAAGCAGATAGTCGTATTGTGATAACATCGGTTCAATTGAGGCTGCATTTCATATTCTCCTCAAATGTCGAGCGTGTACACCAACAAGCGTGCGCATTGTGATCAAAGCATGCCGCCTGTCACCCAAGTACCACTCACAGTGGACTCTATATTAGGTCATGTCCACTATGGACAGCCGCGACGTGCAATGACAGTGTTATTTGTCTATGTAGCCACTATTGGTGTTTTAGACAAAATCTTAAATGCCCATTTGCTTGATCCCCCCGCTGTACACACACAGTACCGGACTTCGGTCTCATTCAAGAAAGCCGTCATGCAATGAACTATTATGTTGAAACTATCTTCAATGACCACACTTTTTTCTAACCCTTCCTTCATCTTAATATTTCTGTTCGCGCCTCCCCCCCCCTTCCCTTTACGCAAAGTGAAAGTTCATCAAGGTTCGTTAAAGATCTCCATCTCTCTCTTTCTCTGTTTTTGGACGCTAGGCCATTTGTACCTTTGGAATGACGCAACGTACGTAACAACAGGCTTACATTTGTAAGTAAACAGGCAAAGAAAATGAGTGCTGTGAAGTTGGAATGCTTGTAAGCGTAGTTCTGAACAGAGTCGAGCTAGGGCTGTACAATGAGACGACCGCCGATTTCGACATGCAGGAACTGTAGTGAAGTAAACGAGGACCTCGGGGCTTACCTTTAAGTCTCACTTGGTAAAGTCAGTGATTATAGAATATTTAACGTTGTAAAACTTAGAAAAAAAAAAACATCCTACAGAGCTTTTTGTGCAAACAGCATTTTTTTATTAGAGAAGAGTGCTGTAACTAGGAAATACTGACACTACGATTTCACATAGAACTCCTAATCTATAAATAAAGAAATTTTTCGTGGGTTCTGTCCTCCTCCTTGTAGCTCCTCAAAGGAGCTATCAGACAGTTTTCCAGATTACTGCTAAATGTGATAAGTGGGTGTTTAACCGAACCCGCCCGAGTGTGAGTTGAGAGTGGAGAGGAGGTGAGTGAGTTTAGGTGTTAAAAGTATTTTGCCCACCTTATATGCAGAATCACTGCTTTTTTGTGCACGTTCGTAAGAAGGTAAGACATGAGGCTAAATAAAAAGAGCCGAGGAATAACGATTCCAGTGGAAGAAAATGAAGTGGCCGGCCTAGAGCACCTGCATTTAGCCGAGTAAACATACAGTTGGATAACCATCCCTGCCTCGCTCCCCTGAATTCACTGCCGAGCCCCTGTATGAGCATGCGAATCTGTTGCGAGGTCAACAAAAATGTGGATTTTATACCGCTAGTGCTGAAACACTCAATTTAGCGCAAGATTCATTCCACCTTGAACCATATTACCCTGGCTGGCAGCTGTTGACTCTACTTCCTCTGATACTGGCGTGCACCGAGATCTATATAGAAACAACTCCGCCTTACAGTCCCAATGGGGTAGAGCACGTTGTTGAGGCGATTCCTAAGAGTGCAAAATCTGAAGAAGACAGATTAGTTTTTAGCAGCGATAAGGGTAACAGATTTTAGATATGTTGGCAAGTTTCAGGGTGTCAGAAAAAAGTATAATTTCAAGAGCACTTCAAAAGCTAGAATTATTCTGCAGTTACCTGAGCTTCAAGTATTTCAGTGATCATTAAGAATGCTTGGATTGAACAACCCGGCACAAGGGAGGCAGACACGCAATGCAGTGAAGCCCGTATGTATTGAAACCGGATGCATCAAACCATTGGATTACTTATCAGACAGGATTATAGTTTATATTTTTTGAAAAACATATATTATTATGCACAGGAATGTTGCAGAGTATACTGAGCTTTAAAATGAGTGTTCTCTCTATAAGCAACAACCTTATCATAATAGAAAAAAGCATCACAAGAAAAATGTTAAATTGACGCTTAGAGGCAAATGATTTAGCACGCATATGGCGAAGACAGCGGTTACTGACGGACTTCGGAGCCATCACACGCCGCTTAGAGGTATTCTGGTTTGCTTTAAATTTGGTTTATGGGGTTTAACATCGCATATTGACTCACGTTACACGATGCGCCGTACTGCAGGGCTTGCGAAATGTCGACCACATGGGGTTCTTTAACCTGCACTGACATCGCATAGCACACGGGCCCTTTGATTTTCATCTCCATAGAAAAGCTGCTGCCGCGACCGCTACACAATCCCGCTTCCTTGGGCCCATAGTCCAGTGCCCTCACCACTGTATTACCGTGGCAGCGCCTTAGAGCACTTCTGTTACCCTCCTTATTGCACACGACTTTCATCAGTTGATATTATGGAGGAAGATAACTTTTGTTGTCAATGCAGAGAAGTTATCTGCCACCAAGAGGAAAATAATCAGGAGGAATTTTATACAGTGGAACAGTGTGCAAAACATATTGATGAAAAAGTGAAGGAAACCGGCTTGGAGCCAGTAGCGGGCAATCGCTTGAGGTCGCAAAAGCACAAATCTGTCTTTTGGGTCTTATAATAGGCACCGAGACAAAGGCAAATCGGCATTCTGCAAGAAGACGAAATCGTGCGATTTGGAGTTGTGGTTTTTGCTATCGCTGCCTCCACTTTGCCAACCCGGCTCGACGTAGCAAAGAGTACCGTTACGTCTGAAATATGTCCTTCCATGCAGTCTAAAAAAAATTGTAGCGCCGAGCTGCAAGATTTTATGCAAAGTTGCGAAATAGAAAACTGAATGAAATACACTTTTAGATATTTTAAGCGGCCACAATATTTTATGAAGATTGATGAAAGAACAAATTGTTTGGGGCATCGTTAGGCTGCTTTTATCATAAATGACACGTGGCATAATGTGTCTCTAGCCGTGGAGGAATAAGACATACCTTAAAGCAGTTGCTGATGAACAGCTGCTTTCCCAGTTTACCAGTTTACGAAGAAGCAACTTATTGCTGCAGTGAGCTTTGTACTGAAGCGATGGTGCATCGCGTGAATAACACTTTTCTTTAATGTTTCTCCCCGAGTACTTCCTCTTGACAAGGATCGAAAATATTTGTGGTGCGTGTTTAGTTCTCGGAACTCTCTAGCTTAACAAGCACATAGCACACTAAATTGTTTGGCGCTGAACAGTGCGGTGTTTAGATTTAAGGTGATTAGCAGGAATGCCGTATAATATATCATGTATTTCCCAGATGAACTGCAAAATTGATCTCGTGCAGGAATGAATAGTTGCCATCCGAAGTGCAAGATTCGCTAAGTGAGACACAAAGTGCGCTTCAGTTGTCGACACTCTAAGAAATGGTGGGATCAAAATGTCATGTCGTCAGTTGTTCTGTAAGAAGAACCCCCGCAAAGCGCTAGGAGTAGTGGGCCACCATAGAGCGCTCTAAATCAGTTTTCCGCTCAGATCTTCGTCTTGGCTGGGTCTATTTCTGGCGTGTGTCACCGTCGACAGCTTCAGCGCCAGCATCGTGTTAAAGCCGGCGCGCCGCAGCGCCTGGCAGATTCCATCGATCGGCAAACATCCTCCTTGGATCGTTTTATTTTGGCGAGCTTGCTTCGAAGCCGCCCTTCTGGCAAGGCGCAGAGGCGTGAATTTGCACGGCCTTGACGACGGAAGCACAATTGGGTTAACTTCGAGCATCTCTCGAGGAGATAGAAGGTGGGGGTTGAGGTGGCAACAAGAAGACTGGACAAGAAAGTTTAAATTTATGCGAAACGACACAATCCGGGCCCTTTGGGAAGTTCTATTGTGGCAGTACAAACGAATCTTGCAACTTGTTTTGTGGCTTTTCTTTGCGAGCACTTCAAGCTTTATGCTTTAAAACCTCTGTCTAGTCCTTGAATAAGCGTAATTTTCATGAGAACATTTGGCGGCTTTTCTTTATGAGACAACATACTACATCTGGGCAGCTCTTGACGCTTCCACAATAATAATTCGCAATTAGTGGCATCCTGATTCGGTTGGTGAGGTCAGAGGGAAGCACATGACTACAGCCCTACGACATCCTGCGAGAGCGCCGAAAGTGTGTGGCGTGCCAAGCCCTGGGCTTGAATTAGCATCACAATGAGTTCAGAATGTCACTTGCTAAGCAGCTCTTTTCTGGAATCACAGAAAGTCTCGCCAAGCAGGCCTCAATAAGACAGGCAAACGTACTTTGAGCAAGTCCCATTGCGCCCCCACGAAAGAGAAGGCCTGGACTCAGAGTACAGCTTAGGGACAGTAGATGAAACATGCCCTAGCTACTCACGTAGTGAACACGACCTTATTTTGGCTGTAAAAATGGAATTTATTTTGTGAATATACGCAGCCCTTGCTTCTAGCGTGTAATGTATACCGGTGTCGGCAGTGAATGCATGATGGCGTCCTGATTTCAAATGAAGAAACAATCGGACAACAGTGCTAAGGCGCCACTCACTACTCGAGATGAATGACCAATAAAATACTCTGTAAAGCATAGGAGAGGCACAATAAATGGTGCCCGTTCGCAGAGCGCTTCCCTGTTAGACCTGTATTGTCGAGGGCTGAAGCAGGTTGTTGTAATCAGATTTTTTGGGTTATACTAGCTATAGGAAACTCCGCTGTTCAAAAGTAGCTTGTTCTAATGCGCACTCTTTGAGCACCTATGGGCTGTCACGCCGTCAATAATCGGTCTTCTTTTATTGGCATCATGGCGTTTTTATAAATCACTTTTTCATTCCCTTCTTTTCCACTTTAATCAACACTATTAGACTATTATCCCTAAGAACTTTTGCTACTGCTACTGTTCAACTTATTTTCCAGATGGAGGTGTATTTATTAACAACCTAAAAGTTTCCAACTCATGCAGTTTCTTTTCATGTTTGGTGGTGCCACCGCTATTCGTAGTCACGCGAACTTTCACCAATCAAAACGTCGTTTTTTATACATGAGCCCTACGGCAAGTTTGGCAACTCGTAAATTTAAAAAGCGCTGGTTGTAACTGAGCTTCGGGCTGAGTGCTGCGAGTCGTGCTAGAGTAAACTACAGTTGTAGTCTCTTATACTTTATAGTCTCTTAGACGCTATAGGCCGCTATGTGATTTATACGTGCATGTTAAACTTTAAGGTTGCTCTCCCCTCAAGCACAAACTATGCTGAATGGCGTCTTATTGTCATATTTAAAGAGTAACTCCAATCCAGTGAAGTATTCGTTCCGCAAGAATTGTTTTGCCTACATAAATATGAAGGAGAAGAATAAGTCTGCGCAAACGTCTGTACGAAGAGTTGTGCAATCTCGCATCGAACATTGACAACTGGGCGTTGAATACGGTAAGGATTTGTGTCGCGTGGCAGAAGCTTAATTTGAACACAAGGCCACGCGATGGGACTGGAGACAAAGCTCCACGAGGAATCCTGGAGATTAATGGATATCATAGGAGTGACTGTCCTATGTGTAACTGGTGATCCTGTTTTCAAAGTAGAGGCGCGCTAAAAAATTACAAAGGGACAGCACAATGCACACCGGACAGCGCGCCTCTAATTTGATTCAAGGCCAACTAGGCCAGTGCAAAGCTTTGCTGACGTTGATACTCTTAGGTGGCGGATGGCCTATGGCGAGTAAAATGATGTAAATACTGATGAAGGCAGTAACCGATAGTAAAGTTTCGGAAGGTATTAAGAGAATTTTTGAAGAACAGAAGATAGAGTGAAGATTATCTGGCAATATAAAGGCAAGGAAACTCCAGGCGAAGGTCATAAATTCAGGCACACTTTCCAATAGAATAAATAAACATGCCGGCTAGTGTATTGTTGATTGACTGATTGAATGTACTTTATTGAATGGGAAGGCTCATGGCCATGGATGGGGGTAAATGGGAGTAGACAGAATCTTCATTGCTTAGGTGCTCTAACCAGGCCACTAAGCGGGTCACACTTGGCAAATATCATCTGTGTGTTAGCATCAGTTTCTAGAAGGGAACGGTAGTTCAGGCGGTAGGGTTTGATCACGGAGCGTCCAGTAGAAAAAGCAGGCCCTTATGCATTATACTCGGACCAATCTTCGTAGCCTCAGTCAGCATCGCATGCAGGTGGTCACACGAGATCAACCTTTTACGTGAAAAACCCACCTCCCCCGAAGTCAAGAAGCCTTTTTGAATAAGCTTATCACCCATGCGGCTTACACGCCACGTATTATGGCCGGCTGGCGTCAGTATACAGAGGAATGATTACGTGCCCCCACTGTACGACTCCAACGCACTTCTCTATCTAGTGAAGCAGCGCAACGGCGAAAGGCCAGAGGAAGAAAGGAAGAAATGGACAAACACACCCAGTCCCTTTCTTCCTCTGGCCTTGTGCCGTTGCGCTGCTTCACTAGATATGTCAGACCAACTCGCCCACCAGTTCTTATTGTCTAACGCACGGTAGAATATCTCATCTACTCTGGGATTGTATTGTTGAGACATTTTTTTCTTCAGGCAGTTAGCATGAGGGTGACAAGCCGTTATGACCTTGTGCGGAAGGAAGCGTTGAACAATTCAGGCAGCACTGCACAATCTGCACTGGAGACAAGCTTGAAAGCCTGAGCGTTGCTGCTGTACGTGCTAAATCGCGCGCCCCTTGTAGAACACAACCAGCGTTCCGCTGAACACGTCAAAGTTCACCGGCGTTTTATAATTGGTTTACAGGAAAAGAGAGGCGCAGTATCTGTCACTCGAGGAATTCCTCTACTATCATCCGCATGGTAGACAAGGAGACCTATGAGCACGGGAGGAGGTAGTGAAGGGTGGCTGATCCTGGCCCTGATGGGGCTAGGACAGGTAGGCCACCGCCGCTTACAGTGGGGGCAAGCCTGCCACTGAGTTTATACCTGTTGTAGGCCGTCATGGCACCCGCTACCGCTTCGGTGGTGGACGACGGTTGCTGCGACGCGCGTCTTTCTCTCCGTTTCCTTTTTCCCGGGTTCGAACCCGACCGCGGCGGCTGCGTTTCGATGGAGGCGAAACGAAGTGGCGTCCGTGTGCTGTGCGATGTCAGCGCACGTTAAAGATCCCCAGGTGGTCGAAATTACTCCGTAGCCCTCCACTACGGCTCCTCTTTCTCTCTTTTTACTTTCACTCCCACCTTCCTCCCTTCCCTTACGGCGCGGTTGAGGTGTCCACAGAAAACAAGTGAGACAGTTACCGCGCCTTTCCCTTCCTATAAATCAATCTGTCCGCACGAG
Source organism: Amblyomma maculatum (assembly GCA_023969395.1). Lineage (NCBI taxonomy): Eukaryota > Metazoa > Arthropoda > Arachnida > Ixodida > Ixodidae > Amblyomma > Amblyomma maculatum. The sequence continues at coordinate 10,496 of JAJIZL010025949.1, forward strand.
GCAACGGAGGTGGCTCAGCTACAGAGCCAGTAGCAGTCCCGAGCGCTTTCTTTTCCTTCTTCCTACAGCCACATCAGGCGAACTAGGATGTGCGTTTCACGATAACAGAGAATGCTCTTGCGAATATAATAATAATTGGTTCACAGGAATGAAAAGGGGCAGTATCTGTCAGACTTATTCTGTGGACACCCCCGTCACGTAGGAGAGCTCTTCGAACTTTCGGGTATGCCGTAGCAGACTGTGCAATATCTGAATCCGTAGTCAGGCGAAGCCGTTAGCCAGTCCGTCCACCTGCTCGTGGAGTACGCGCCAAGTATGGCTGGCAGGCTCTGCCGAGGCGTACTACAGCAGAAGGGTATCGGGCCTTCAGAAACGAACTGGAGATGCGGAAAGAGGTCTGGTTCCACCTGCAGCGGGAACGTCGCATCCTCGGCGAGCGGAGGTTTTCGAAAGTTTGGCATCTACCATCTGTGGAACACTTTCTGTCTTGATATGACTCCATCGGAGGAAATGGTCTTCCTCAGTGCAACCTTTTGTGCACTCTTGAAGGTTTTACACCTCGTTGGCTCACTGCCATGATGGCGCAACAGGCCTTCTTCGTGCTTGATGCAACCTACTAATTATGGTGGTATCGCGCGACGGCCCGCTCCAGTTAGGGCTCTCACCACGAACCCAAAACGCTGCCCTAGACCCCTGTTGGCCCTGGCAAAGAGGGCTGCTGGAGGTGTTGTACGGATTATGATGGCCTGATGAGTTATGTGTGATTCCGTGGAATGGCACTTTTGGGTGTGAATTGCACCTCCCCACCTGACAACGGTAGCTGGTTGACTTGAAGCGAAAGCTCCACTGGGGCTAGCTGTGACACGTTTCTCGTATGCCGAAGTTTGACCTTCCGCCGCGTAGCCAGCGGCGCGCGGCCTGCTCGCCGCCCGCTTCGCACGTGTGGTACATGGAGCGGGTGGCGCTCCATTTTTCTTCTGTGGCTGATACGCTTTTTAAGGCGAAAGCCTTCATTGCCTCATCGTTGTCTCAGCAAAAGCATCACGCTTTTGCGGCGGCTCTGATTGGCCGAGACGGGATGACGTCATAAAGGTCTCTACCAATCAGAGCACTGCCACAGTATGCGCGAATTATTAAATAAATATTTAATAATTATAACCAAGTAATCATAGATAACAATTAGTGACAGTTGCATAATAATTAATTACTAATTAGTGCCGCGACCACCAGAGTATGCACGAATGCATGCCTTATATAGTCATACACCAAGCAATGATCAATTACTAATAAATGACTAATTACCCAATTACTAATTAATGTCAAAACACTGATTGATTACTAATTAGCGACAGTTGCGCAATTAATTATTAATTATAGCCCCACATCCGGTAAAATCAACCACACAACAGTAAACATAGAACAACTGCGAAGATACAAGGAGCGGGATCTTGTCGCTAATGAGCTGATGTCATGTCCCTGAAATGCTGGCACCTTTCATCACTTTAGTCGCCAATGTGTCCAGGATGTTTTTTTCTACATCGCACACCTGCTTCTTCCCACACCTGGTAAACTTCATTCGTATGTCGCCGGCCTCTGCAGTTGTTGTTGTTGTTACGAACTTTATTTTTCCACCGATGTAGGAGGCCCCCTACTCCCCGCCCCCGGCACGCAGGCCTATGGGACGGAGGCCGGGGCCTCCGCGACTAAAGACAGGCGAAGTGACAGTGTTTCTTCGCGGCTTCAGCCGCCAGGCGGACAGCTTGCTGCTGGTTGGCGGGGGACTCGCTCCGCAGTAGCAGTTCCCAGGCTTCTCTACTGTTTATGTTTTCCTTGGCGCCAGGGGAATCAAGGCATTGCCAGATTATGTGATCAAGAGTACCCCTTTCTCCGCAGGTTTCGCATCTATCGTCCGCCTTTTCCTCCACTTGCGTGTGGAAAAGCCAGACGGGACTTGGGAAATTCCCAGCTTGCAGGCGCCGCCAAGCGACGGCCTCCTTGTTAGTTAGCGTTCGGTCCGGTGGTGGCAGGGACCTTCTGCTAAGTCTGTAGTGCTCTAAAATTTCCTTATAAGTTTGCAGCCTCTCGTCCATCCCATCGCAATCAGGCGGCTCTACGGCTGCCCGGAAGTAGAGAGCTCGGGCTAGCTCGTGCGCCGCCTCGTTGCCGGGGACGGACTCGTGCGCGGGGGTCCAAATAATTCGAATCTTTCTTTCAAGTTTTCTTTTCTCTAAAATTTTGGCTGCCTCCGTCGAGACCCTCCCTTTTCCAAAGTTCCAGACAGCTGTTTTGCGGCCTCTGCAGAGTGCCGCGCGTGACGTCATTGAGTAGCGATGCGTCTCACTGCCTGGGGGGGAGGGGGGGATAAAAGCCCTGGAGCAGGTGCTCGCTTGCGAAGGCCTATATATACGCGGATCGTTGTGGCGGGTCTGTAGTGCTATGCCATTGATATGGCAAGAACGCTCAATGCGAGTGCTCGCCACGCTCACCTACCAGCCGAATCTACTCATGCTATCAATATCGCCCACCGCGAAGAAGTGGCGTGTAGGAAAAATGAAGTTGAGAGAGCTAAACGAGTGATGGAAGTTATCGAAAAGCCAGTAAAGAGACTTTTAAAGCGACGACGCAAGGCGGCGGAAAAGGTGTGACAAGAACAACAGAGAAACGATCCGGCCTCATCCATGACTACTACCGCGTTTTTTTTTTTTATGTCCTGGCTTAGCTGATTTAAGCCACTGCCAAACGTTTTCCTCCTTTTGGTCGTTTCTCACTTTAGCGGTGGGTTCGGTGTCTGAAACGAGGGGGGGAGGGATAAGCCTTGCTTAATCCTAGCGATAGGAGCGAAAGCTCCTTGAGGGTAGACAAAGTTTCAAACCGTAATTTTTGTCCGTTTTCTATGTTAGGATTTAGTGCACCATGCATTGATAGACACCTGCACCTAATCAGGTCAGGGTTATGTTTCCATATATTGTGTTTTATGTTAGGTTTGGGGAAAGGAATGCACAGTACACTTTTGACCGGACACCACCAGAACGGTGCACACTTACACTTAATCAAGTGAATGTCCAACCATCTATTTGAAGGTCAACTAATCAGGTCAAAGTCAAGTTTTCAGATTTCGTCAGGTCTTGTAGAAAGGAAGGCACGGTATAACTTTGGGTAGATAAACACACTTAATCAGGTCAAGGTCACGCCATCTTTTACAGTGAAGCTGTATAACTCTGCCCCCCAAAATTTTGTGTCGTTGTTGTAAGCAAAAAACGCCAGGCGCTGGGGGGATCATTTGGCTCAAAACTGTCGTCTAATCGCTGGTCACCCGAGTTTCGGACCAGTGTTAAATAGTTTACGGGGTTAATACACACAAAATTGATTGTGGAGTCATCTTTGTCTTGTGCGGGGGAGTCTTTTGATGACTCGTGGTCATTGAAACCGCAGCTGGGTGTATTAGGGGGGTCGTGTCGATAAAGTGGTAAATTGGTTTAGAGGAATCGAAAGGCGCATGAATCTGTCGCACTTATCGGTGGACGCGTGAAGCGCGCGGTATGGAATGTAGGCAGGTGGGAGTCAAAGACAGAAAAAGGTGCTTTACAGGAATGCTCTGGAGGTGGCGTCCAAATAGCGTGGACGTCGATATAGCCACGGGTCGTGCAACCAGTGCCGACGTCAGAATAGCAACAAATGTCACAATGAGGATTAGAACCGACTGATTTGTGTCGGATTAGATTGGAAATGTGTAATCAGGGCTCAATACTGTTTAAAATCACAAAAAGATATAATTCGGGCTGTATACCTGTATCGTCAGGTGACCGTTTCGTGGCGTTGGGGTAATCATAAAATGCCAGGCCTTCTAGAGGGGTTGACGTCATGCGATGCCCTCGTGTGAAGTGCAAACCGTGTAATGTATAACGGCACCTGCCAACAAGGCGAAGCACATTCCTTCTGCCTGTGTGTCTCAGAAAAGATTGAGGTTGCGTAAGCTACTCCGAGTGAAAATACCCACCCGAGAACATAGAGCAATTGGTTGGTTGCATAACTTTTATTTTCGTCGGAAATGGGCGTCCCCTTCCCCGCCTCCGGCACGCGTGCTGGAAAGACGGGGAGTCGTGCGCGCGCGGATTAGAGGCTGGCAGGTAGCCTTTGGCTTGTTGCGGCCTCTTTCGCCAGATGGCCGGTGCGGTGCTGGATCGCAGAGTCCGCGCTTCGCAGCAGGGTATCCCTGGTATTTGTAATATTTTGTTCTATCCCTAGAGATTGTAGGCACTCCCAAATTAGGTGGTCGAGGGTCCCGCTCGCTCCATCCACAGTGTTTGCACAGGTCTAAGGTCTGGTAGCGCGTGAAACGCCCAGACCGGGCTCATGAACGTATTAGTTTGTAGCTGCCTCCACGCGACGCTTCTCTATTATTTAAGCTAACATGTGGCGGGGGTACCAGTCTACGTTCCAACTTATAATGGTTGATGATTCCCTGTAATTGTGCAGACGCTCGTAGTATGTCCAGTGTTCGGGGGGCTCGACGGCTACCCGGAAGTAGAGAGCTCGGGCTAGCTCGTGAGCCGCCTCGTTACCAGGGACGGCAGCGTAGAAATCACGTAGTGACGTCATCACGCTTTCATATATAACATAGAGACCGGACTAGCAACTCATTCAGTTTATTCCAGGCTACCATGGGTAAAACACGGAAAATAAAGACACCAGAACTTGTAAAGCTACGTGTGTAAATTTTCAAGTGACATCTCAATGGGTAATTTGGTGCGCTTTACATCTAACTTGTCCATCCTCCTTCGCAGCATGGATTGAAGCCGTATTTTTGAAGGTCTTGATGCCATAAAATTTGGGAAACAGACGGCGCAGTATACTCAGACGCACTGTCATCTGCCTCCTTGAATTTTCATTGCTAGCCCATGCTGACATAATTCCGACCAACAGCAGCTAGCACGACAAGTTGAAAAGGGGAAGTGAACCAGAAGCCTTGTTTATACTGCAGAGCTGGTTTGAGCGATAACGAGTCGCTTGGTGCTTGGTCATCGCCTACCGTCCTGGTGTTCCAATAAACAACTTGCACTTGGTGGAGATATATAGGCTGGCATCCCGGTCTTCCTAAAGGTTTTCACCCTGGAACTTCGGAACCACACGCTACCCTCTTCAGCAACCATGCAAGAAGCTCTCAGCCAACCATCGGCGCCCATACCTGCCCTGTATTCTGCTCCGGGGCACAATGCCACTATGACCCACATTTCTTCAGCAATACCGACGACCGCAACGTTGACGATTGGCTCGCCTACTTAGAGCGTGTCAGCACTTAGAATCAGTGGGACGATTCCATTAAACTAACCAACGTCCTCTTCTATCTCACGGACTTTGCAAATCTATAGTTGGAACCACAAATCAAATCTCCCGACGTGGTATATATTCAAGAAGAGCTTTGCGGATATTTTCGGTCGTCCTGCGGTACGTAAACTCCACGCTGAACAACGCCTTAATGCACGGGCTCCGTTTCCAGTAGAAAAATTCACCAGCTACATTAAGAACATGGTTGACACCTGCAAACGTGTCGGTCCGTCCATGCCCGAGACCGAAAGAGTCAATCATATCTCAAAGGTATCACTGATGACGCGTTCCGCATGCTTGTGGCCCTATTTCAGTATCCGACGTCACAATCATGTGCCAGAACTTTGACGAACTACAGAAGCAACACGCTTCTACGCGGTAGTCTGGCGCGCCTACCGAGGGCATTGCTGGCTTAGCACTTGTTTTACGTCCGCGGAGCAGTTCGTCTAAACACATGACATGATTGATTGACTGACAACTTTACTGCTACCGATATAAGAGGTTCCCCTACTCCCCTACTCAGGTACGCAGACCCGAATAGGGGGCTAGGACTTCATGACTAGAAGCGCGCATGAATACACTGATTCTTCGCGGCCCAAGCCGCCAGCTGGACGACTTCTTTTTGGGTCTCAAGGTTTTCGCTTTGTAAAAGGGATTCCCAAGCTTCTGAACCTTGAATGTTGGCCTTTGCCTCAGGTGAAAAGGGGCATTGCCAGATTATGTGGCCTAGTTTACATCTCTGTCCGCAGTGTTTACAGTTTTTGTGTTGTCTGTCTTCTGCTTTTAAGTGGTGCAGCCATACTGGGTTGGGGTAATTTCCGGCCTGTAGTCTGCGAACACATTTAGCCTCTTGGTTGTTTAGCTGTTTATGTGGAGCGGAGAACGTTTTTCTGTTGAGTTTTTAGTATTCAGTGATCTTATGGTAGGTGTTTAACCTCTCGTCGGGTTCTGGGTTGTCGACCTGCTCGACGTTTGTCCGGTGGTAGACATCTCGGGCGAGCGCGTGAGCGGCTTCGTTTCCAGACACCGATTCGTGGCCTGGGGTCCATTTTATTGTGACCCTTCTTGAGATCTCCCTGGCTCCAATAATTTTCTTAGCCGCGGCTAATACTCTTTCATTTGTCAAGTTCCAAATGGCTGTTTTGCTGTCACAATCACTTTAGCTTTTCTGCTGACGAAGGCTAGCGTAATTGCTACCTATTCAGCGATGACGTTATTTCTTATTTTTACCAATGACGTAATTAGAGGGTCTCCAGTGCCGTCCACCACTGCCACGACTGCAGTTCCCGATTTCCCGGTGGCTGCGTCTGTGTACGCCACGGACTTCGGTTCAAGCTAGCGTGCTCATCTCCTTTTCAATGAATTTGACTCTGTCTTCTCTTCTCTCTTTGTTGTGAATGGAGCTCATGTTTCTTGGCATGGGTGGGATGTACAGGTTTGTTCTGATTAATTTGTGCTCTCCTTAAACTCTGTATCTAAACAATTTAGCGATATTCTTGAAATGGTCAGTCAGTGCTCACACCGATGATACGTACTTTCCTGACATAAGGCCACGGCCGCTCGATGGAAGCGCACTAGGTGCGGCCTGCTACGTCGTCCGAAACCGGCGGGAGGCGCCTACTTCCCGTCGCCACCGCCGCGGCGCCACCGTTCGGGGACAGCCGCACGCGGAGAGCTGCGCCTGGCTGCGCTTTCAGGGAGGCGTCGGCGTGGTAGAAGCCTTTTATTTTAAGGATATAAGAGCTCCGCTTCACACAATTTGGCAACACGAATTAGTATATACTGTCATGTGTAGTGTGACCATGTTAGCACTTGGCGCTTGCTCGGCAACGATGTATACTGGAATGTACGCCGAAAAACTTAATGTGACGGTGGGTCAAGGCCACGCAATTGGAGAGCTCGCATTACCGTGATGTTACATTCGAATAAAGTTGTTTGTCACACGAAAATGTCACCCGGCTGTGAACAATTCGAAGCTGTTCAGCTGCCATGGTAGCCTAATGCATAACCACTTACCTATGTCGCGAATTCCGTGTGTCATTTTCATACCATTTACTCATTCCTGCATACAGCTTTTATACACAAATTTATGTTAACCTGTTCTAAGCTGACAGCGCTATCCAATAAAAATATATTGTCCTACTGTGAGCAACCTCTGTGAAAATGCGACATGTAACCAACCTTTCTATCTCATTTTGACAAATGTTACGTTGGAAATATGAAGATGTGTATTCCGTTAAACCTACATGATAACCGGGGTTCTTCGACTCAGTTGGAGACCTTAAACTTTTTACGCCAGGAGGCTATCCGTCATGGCTCCCGCCTTTTGCATGACCGAACTAAGCGCGCTTCATAGAGCCGGTCTGCCTCAAGGTGCTACGTATATACGCCGAAAGTTTTTATTTCTATTTTTATTGGCTGCTCGCAAACCCGTACAATTTTTGCTGGTTTGTAATTTTCAATGGAAGAGCGCGCATCGAGTGTTCCTGTTGTGAAACTCTTAGCTGCGATCACAACAATGTTCACGCTTCAGCGCGCAACTGCAGCCGAGATTCAGCGAGCAGCCGAGTACGCTTATTAAATGGCCGCACAAAAAAAGGAAGGAAATTACCAATCGCAGTTTGCAAACCTTTCATGAGAGAGGTTTATGCCATAGCCAAAAATGTCGCTCCACTGTTGAGTTGGCATTTCCAGCCCAGCTCGCTATCAGTGGGTGGCGCAACTTAACAATATCTTGCATAGCGCCTCAGCATGGGCACGATCATTGTTTTCATAGATTAGCTGCAGGTACTGTGTACAGTGAGAAAAAAATGATGAAATCAAAAGTTTACACAGCTTGCTACTTCGCCGGACCTCTCAAGACTTCATCATCCTGTTAATGAAGGCTCCATTATCCTTGGTTTTCATCAACCTGTAACTGGTCCTGTTGACTCATATTTCCTGCAACAGGCTTTTGCACGACTGACATGTCGCCTCAAAATCATTACCAAATATCGCATAAATTACGCAACAACCTGGTACTGATAAACAAAACTTGGGGTTCTTAAAGCTCCTTGCAGAGCCTCGTTAGAGTACCCGCTTTTTGTTACCTGCTTATTTACCGTATCCCGTAATTGCTGCCTCTGTCGCATAACATTAAAATGCAGCCTTAAGCCACCGCATTATATGAAATAGCACCCTACACATAGCTATATAAAGCCCCTCTTTACTGAAGCCGTACGAACGTGCCCTATAGGAGTATAGTGTGCCTGTCTTGGGATCTAAGGGTCCCACTTTCAATAATTCCCATTTCACCCTTACATCTTATTGACTCTCTCTGATTTGGCAGCTCCTGCCACATTGAACATGTCATGTGTTCTCATTGCGCCAAAGGTGTCTGGCCATATCACCAATTAACGTGCCTCTTACCAGAGATGTATTTTTCCGACTTTCCGCCGACAGAGCGGGCGCCGGATTTTCTGTGGAACGTGGCTTTTCAGTTTATCGCATCGACTCAAACAGTTTCAAGAGTATAAACAAATGTATGCACAGGCTCCTTTGCTTGCAAGGCCACTCAGACTAGAGCGGCAAAATTTAGAAGAAATTGTATGCTTATATATAAAAAAAAAAAACGGTTTGTACCGTTTTCTGATTTGTCCTCGCAACATAACCTGCGAGAAAAGCTTCTGGTGCTACCTCATCGTGTTCATCTGCTTCATAACACATCGTTAAAAATCCTAGTTCACTGGCCAGATCCTTGGTAACTAAATAGGGTAAACAATGTGACGGGAACACGGGAAAAGAGGCCGACACAACTATGGTTGTGCAGTCCTCTTCTCTTGTGTTACCGTCACGTTGTTTGCACTTTTAACCTATAATTAATCACTAACAAGTCCATTCTGCTGTACATTGTAGCAAATTGAATGGCAGCTGATAGGGCATTATGCTTCAGCATCTGGACATTTTAACCTCAGCGCCGCTTTCATTTCAGAGGAAGCGAGTGCATTCCCACTCCTCGCTACTGCCTTTGTCTGAAGCGAGCTAAGCAGATAAAATTTGAGGGTCTCTTAGATGTATCTTAAGCGGAGGATGGCGAAAGCCTACCCTTGTCCTATCATTTGCCTCTTAGTGTTTGCCACAGTTCGCCATTTCAAGTCGTAGTTTGGTATATTGGTCGCTTCCCAGTCATGATGAGTCTGCCTCATAACTAAGCAGGTTACTCATTTAGAATCAGCAGTGCTCATTACATGTCATCCTTTCACATATTGGTCATTTCGTAGTCATTAGCAGTAATGATGAGTCAGGCCTAGATATTATATTCATTACCACACATCGCTAAGCACTTGTACTCATTTCTGATCAAATGTGGTCATTACATGTCATAGTTTGATATACTGGTCATTACAAATCATTTTAGTCATTATTAACCATTATTAGTCATTAGCATTAGTCATTACCTCTATCAATGTCTATCCATAACTTTTATTGATTACCTATCACCATCAACGATTTTCATTATTAACCTCCGTTCTTGCACGTCCGCTTTTGCGACTGACACACCAGTGCACAGATGCGACACACAGATTACAGCCACAGCTTCTGCGCAAAGATTTTCGCTCCATGAGCCTAGAACGGCTTTCGCCTTAAAAAACAAACGCATCCCGTCTCAACGTTAACGAGCTTGCACACACGTTCACAAAAAAGTTTGAATTTACCACGCCGACACGAGGTGAACGCATCCAGAAAGGAAGCAAACTACGCGCTCAAAGCCGGCGACCCCGGCAGCGACGTGTTCCCGAACAGTGGCGCCCTCAGCAGAAATAGCGGGCGCAACTGTAAACTCCCCAAGGACGCGCTTTCCCATTGACGGCGGCGCGACGCAGCAGGCCGCATCCAGTGCGCTTCCATCGAGCGGCCGTGGTAAGGCACTACAAGAGTTATCGGTTGCCAGCCTCCATGAAAGCGCTGATTCTGGTTAAAAACCACTACAGCATCTTTTCCCGCATGCAACACGCGCAGTCGTCTATTCTCACAGAGACATTGCTTCCTGCCTCAATGGGACAGGGATATAAACGGAAATGTTCCGTTGGTGGTGGCCAGCGTTGACAGTACCCTGGCCACCTCCATCATGCGCTTTCGAATGAATTGTTCGTGCTGTTGCCGCACCGCTGCCGCACCGCTGCCGCACGCAGTTCCAATAGGTCAAGAAACTGCAGACGCCGGCGGCCGATGCATACCCCTGTCAGGCAGAGCTTTTGAAAGTCACGCAAGCTAATGACGCAGACGAAAAATTAGAAGGACAGAGACCGATGGATGTGTGGGCGGTATGTAAGATAGAAAATCTACGGTCTGGAAAATGGCTGCCATAACCTGAAGACTGCGAATCGAACGTTAGCCCATGCACAAGCTGTTTTCTTTGTTTTTGTTTTCTAGTGTTAGGGAGGATTTAGCGGGGACAGGGGAGAGGAAGAGAAGAGCGCTAAATATAATCCCCGATATCGCCGTTCTTAACAAAGGCACCTAAAAAACTACTACGATATTGTAACGTGCGAAAGAATGCAAATCTCTCTTCCGCTTTGCTTAACCTCAGTTTAGGGACCTGATCATTAAACACGTTCGTCTAGCCGCATGACAAGCTCGCTCGGCAGATGCGCCTAACCTCGTTGCCACTTTAAAGCTATGGTTCACATGACCATGAACGACGGAAACATGACATTGAGAAACGTAGTTAACCGAGCTCACGCTCTCAAAAGAATAAAAAAATGGTGCTGAAGATTTACCTCTTCTTCACCTAGTTATTATTTATTTATTTATCTTACCATCGCGGCCCGAGGGCGTTACAGAGGAGTTGGTTTTGTTTCGGTTGGTTTGGTTTTGTGGGGTTTAATGCCCCAAAGCGACTCAGGCTATGAGAAATGCCGTAGTAGAGGACCCCGCACATCTCGACCACCTAGAGTTCTTTAACGGGCACTGACGTCGCACAGCAAACGGGCGCCTTGCTTTTCGCCGGTATCGAAGAGTGGCTGGCGAGGCAGGGACTCGATCCCGCACCCGTGGGAACAGTGTCGAGCGTCGTAACCCCTGCGCCACCCCGGTGGGGTGTTGCAGAGATGAGTGTAGATGCATAAAAGCACAAAATACAAAGCAATAACAAAGAAAAAAAGATACAAGTATGTATAAATGTCCCAAATGCAGTAAATATGTTCACAATGCAGCGGGGATAAGTGCAACACATTTTTAGATAGTAAAAGACAAATATTCACATAGCTACAAGCATAGAAACATTCAAAGGGAAACGATAGCTTTGCGAAATGAGTTATAATTCGAGATACAAATAATGCGGGGGAGATGATCAAAGCTGGCGCAAGTTCTGTGTATGAATGAATTATGAAAGCATTTTGTGTGAGAAGATGGAACCCGAACTTTATTGCGGTGATCAATGCATGTCGATACATAAGATGGTCTTGTGAGTAATTTGTCTTTCAGGTACCTGTGGTGATAAATTTTATGGAAAAGGCATAATGACGCTAACCGAAGTGGAAGGCACAAACTTGAGTTCATGGAAGTTACACTACTTGTTCTGCGATAGAAATGATAAAACGATAGGCGCGGTTCTGCACAGTCTCCAAATCGGAAACAAGTGAATCAATGCCGGAGCTCCAAACAGATGACGAATATTGTAATTTTGAACGTACTAGTGTTTTATAAACCAACAATTTTAATGAACTGGATGACGAGAGAAATGAAGATACCTAAGCATGCTGTTGGCGCTATTTATATGCAGTTAACGTGAGCTTTTCAGAAAAGGTCAAGTTAGAAAAAACGTAAGCTTCGAAGTATTTATAAGATTAAGCGGGAATCCAGGCACTGATAGCATGTACTGACAGCGAGAAGGACCGTTGTGGTGGTGGATTACCTTGTAGACAGCTAGCCAGCAAACGCATTTCCTCCTTCTCAGCGATCTCTCCGCATAATCGGAACTTCTTTACAGTCTGGTCCCAGTGGAAAAGAGGAGCCATCCTGGCGACTCAAGGAGACGAAAGGATAGCGGGATCGCAATAAGGCATTACACGGTCGACGTGAACAATCTCATGCCCACGGTGGCGAAGGTCGGTGGAAGCGGCTAGCGGTTCAACTAGGTAACTGACGGGAGAAATCTGTTGGAGCAGTAAATAGGGTTCGTGGTACTTGGCAGTGAACTTGCTGGTCAGATCTGGTGGTGTCGACCGGACCCAGAGCCATACGTGAGCACAGGGAGAGAATTAGTGGACAGAGTGACTGATGTCGTTGTGCGCTTTCTTCTGGGCTTGCTCGTTTGAAGTATGCGAGCGAGCCAGCTTGCAACATTCTTCAGGGTGCCTGACAACTGCTAAAAGCGATGCATACTCTGAGATATCAGGACGGTAGGGGAGGATGGTGTCGAGTGGAGACGAAAGTTCATGCCCATACAGCAGATAAAATGGTGAGAATCCAGTAGTTGCTTTAGCAGCGGTGCTGCAGGCATATGTTATAAATGGGAGAATCTTGTCCCAATCGGAGTGATCGGAGGCGATGTACACCGACATCATGACACCCAGTGTGCGATTGAAGCGCTCTGTAAGGCCCTTGGTTTGAGGGAGCGCTTCGACAACCTCGGATAAGGAATATTTGCCTCGATCACTTAGAAGCTCGCGGGGGCCCCGCTCCACACAATGAAATGATGAAGAAAGGATGCGATATTGGATGCGGTGGCATCCTGAACGGCTGCTGTCTCCGCGTAGCGAGTAAGGTGATCGACGGCCACGATGATCCAACGATTGCCTGCGTGTGTGTACGGCAGAGGTTCATAAAAATTGATGCTAACACGACACAATCAAATGGTAGGTACGGGCACTGAAGAGGCTGCAGTGTAGCCGGTTGATGGAGAGTAGGAGGTTTCCGACGCTGGCAATTGATGCACGAACGAACATACAGACGAAGGTATACATACCGCGCCAGTAAAAGCGCTGTCGCAATCGTTCATAAGTCTTAAATGCACCCACATGGCCACACTGCAGATCGTTATGGTAAGATGCGCAGATATCCCTACCGAGGTGGTGAGCAGCCTTTTACGGGCATCTGGGATTAGTTGCGTCGATAGAGGAGACGGTTAGGAAGGACGAAATGCTGCGCTTGACGACGAAGGGCGCGAGGAGTCGGCAAAAGTGACGAGTTCGTGAGAAGAATGGTTAGCGATGTTAGCAACGGATCCTTGCGCTGTTCCGATGGCATGTCGTCGATGGACAGGGAAGACAAGGCGAAGCTGGGGGCAGGGGTCTACGGAGCGTCAGGCGGCATCGGCGAGCGAGATAAAGCGTCTGCGTCGGAGGGCTTGCACCCTGTAGAATGGATGACTTGGATATCATACTGTTGTAGTATACGCGACCAGCGGACCAGACTGCCGATGGGGTATTTCAGTGAAGGCAACCAACACAAAGCGTGGTGGTCCGTAACAACATCGACTGGGCGCCCATGCATGCATATTCAAAATTTCTGAAACGTCCAAACAATGGCCACGCATTCGTTCACCGAGTAGTTGGTCTCGGCATTGGTGAGCGTTCGACTTGCGTACACCACAACGTATTCATCACCACAGGGTTTTCGTTGGGCAAGAACAGTGCCGAGGCTGGCGTTGCTGGCATCGTGTTCACTTCGGTAGGAGCAGCCGGGACAAATTGTGCAATACGGAGGGTGAGGTAAGTTTGGTTTGGTTAGTAGAGTTTAACGTCCCAAAGCAACTAAGGCTATAAGAGACGCCATAGTGGAGGACTCCGGAAATTTCGACCACCAGGGGTTTTATTGCGAAAGCAATACTACTTGTACTTTCAGCCTTTGCCGTGGCGCGGCCGTGCCACCGTTGACCTTAGTTGACCTCTGTGTGACGTCATGTGTGACATCACGCTGAAGAGAAGGGCGACCGACTCGCGCCGCCGCAAGCCGCGGCGGTTCATTCATTCATAAACCTTTATTCATGAGGATGACCTGACGCCTAGAGGGGAAGGGGGTGGGTTAGGTGAGGTTGAGGGCGCCAGATTCCTACATGAAGTCTAGCAGGGCACTAAGCTTGCGCTTGGCGTTGGTATTGAGGGCTGTCCAGTCTTCGTAACTCTGAATGTGGTGAGCAGATGTGTAGCATGCGCGGAGGCCAGCCGTGCCAGGACAGGTTGAGACCAAGTGCTGCAGGTCAACGGAGTCAGCAGGGCAGTTGGGGCAGCTGATCTTGGTTCGGCGCCATTGACTCAGGATGTCCGGTGTGTACGCTGCACCGGTTCGTGCCTTGTGAGTTAGAACTTGGGCTGGACGAGAGAGGCCGGAAGGGATCGGAGGAGTAATACCGGGGACAAGGTCCCGCAACAAACCCCTCCGCTAATGCTTAAGCCGCGTGATGACAGAGTCCGGTATGATGAAAGAGACGGGAGAACAGTAAGGGTGGTCCGAGTTGGACGGGTCCACATCAAGGCTATGCCGGCGGTCTTCCTCTAGCTGCGCGCCAGCGGCCTCGTGGGCCATTCTGTTCCCAGTTCCTTGTGCGTGATGTCCAGGTGTCCAATGAATTCGTACCGAGACTTGTGAGGTCTCTCGCAGGTATCGGCAGCGCTCTTTGATGCTGTGTTGTACTGAGGTCTTGTAAGAACGGGATTGCAGGGTTTTTATAGCCTCTTGACTGCCGGTGTAGATGTGGACGAAACGATCTGTTCCTTTGGTGCAGTGTTGGAGGGCCTCATCGATGGCTGTTAATTCGAGTTCAGTTGCGGACCAGTACCTGCGACCACTGTGGCTAGTAGCGTGCAGCTGTGAACCCTCTTGGTAGTAAGCGGTGGTTGCAAACGTGATGCCGGTGTCATCGTCATGATATAGGGCGGCGTCGGTATAAATGCGGAGACCGATGTGCTGGTCTTGTGTATCAATTATGTGGCGTTGTCGGTGATCCCTTCCTGACCCTTTGGTGTTGGTTGGAAGGGGCTTTGGATCTGTTACCAATGTTTCTGTCCATGGTGCTGTAAGGTGGTCCAATATGGGCAAGTGTAGGTTAGCTTCGTCAAAGATTCGAGTGAGGAGACGATGCCCGTTGGGTGTGTGGCGCAGGCGAGTTTGATGATTGACTCGGTGCGTAGCAATAAGTGCATCCACTGGTGGGAGCTGAGCGAATCTGTGAAGCTCCGTGATGTGCGTGTGTACGGGTAGACCAGTTATAACCCTCAAGGCAGAGTTATAAAGTAAGTCAAGTGTCTTGTAATTGGCTGCGGTCAAGTCAAAGTAAGGGGCACCGTAGCGGATCTTAGCGAGCAGAATAGCGACGGTGAGGCGACGCGCTACCTCCGTCCCTGCGCCCCCACTCTTGCTGCTGAGCCGTTTGATTAAGTGGAGCGTCGGCCTCCATTGAGATTTTAGCTGTTGGATCCAATCCTTAGCAGTACCATGCTGATTGATGGGAACGCCAAGTATTCGGAGATAACCTTCCTGGGGTTGTGCGATGTTTTGACCGCCGAAGTGAAGGTTGACGTCCACGCCGCCAGGCGGTGGATGTATGACCAGAAATTTAGTTTTTTCTGGGGATGGACGCATGCCTGTAGAATGAAGTTCAATCTCGATTGTATGTAGTGATAGTTGCAGCGTCTCCGTTTGTTCTCAAGCCGTATTACGGTACGTGGTCCAGAGCGTGATGTCGTCCGCATATATTGTGAACCATAGGCCATCGATTTTGTCTAGTTGCCATGCGAGTTTCGCCATGACGATGTTATATAAGGTGGGGGAAATGACTGAGCCCTGAGGCACACCCGTGCGCTTTGTAAAATGTTGTGCCGTGTGGTTGGTATCGATTGAATTTCATAGGTCCTATTACTCAGGAAGGTTTTCACAAAGTTGATGACGCGGGCTCCAACTCCAGTGTGGATGAGCGCGTCGACAATGGCTTGATGGCTGATGGTATCGAACGCCTTGCGTAAATCAACAGCTACGAGTATGTCAGGACGGCCTTTGCACCATCGGCGTGCTCTGTTCAGGTTGGTGTGTAGAAGATAAAGGCTGTCCTGTGTTCCTAACTGAGGGCGGTAGCCAGTCTGGAACGGGTGAAAGTAATTTGAGGTCTCAAGGTAATGTGTAAGTCGATTGGTGACCATGCGTTCCATTAGCTTACAGACGGTTGAGGTTAGAGAGATCGGTCGCAAGTTGGCAAGTTGCGTGGGGTGTTTTCCAGGCTTGGGAATGGGGACGACTACCGAGTGTTTCCAATGTGGTGGTAGGCAGCCCGTATCCCTGTGCTGGTTGATGAGGTCAAGCACTTTTTTCTTAGTAGGTGTGCTCGAGTTCCGGAGCATGCTCCAAGTGATGCCATCTTTGCCGGGAGCGCTGCTCTTTTTAACTTGTGAAAGAGCATATTCGAATTCAAATGTGTTAAAGGGGGCGTTAATGCCAGTAGAGTCTATGGATGGAACAGGTGCATAGGTGTCAGGTGGGGGTGGTGAGGCGGGTTGCGGAAAGAAAGCGCGGGCTGCCTCCTGTTCAAGCTCGGTAGCAGTCTGACTAGTGCGGAGGAGAAGGGTTTCTCCGGTATTTGCGGATTTGCTCTTGCCGTTCATGGCCCGGAATACTCTCCACAGCTTGCTGGTGTTGGTCCTATAGGATAAAGTGCTACAAAAGTCAAGCCATCGACTTCTGCTAAGGCGTTTGCTATAGCGGCGTGCCTTAGCAGCGAGGCAACGAAGTTTTAGAAGCTTTTTGTATTCTCTTCCAGATTGGAGATAATCGAGTTCGACTTGTTTTCTGCTTTCCCATAGGTTAAGCAGGTGAGGGTCAGGTACAGGAACGTCTTCTGTTACTTGTGTGATTACAGTGGCTGAATCACGGGCGCGTTGAAGGAGTGTTTCGACTGGCAGTTCGGCGAGATGATCGTCTAAAGCCTGTCGGAAGTTTTTCCAATTGACGGTACGAGTATTTCGTTTGTGGCGGCATAGATTGGACTGGAGCTGTATCCATATAGGGTAATGATCACTGTCCATTGTTTCAGGGCCATATCGCCAATGTTGGATAATGTTGTTGGAGTGCCAGGTCAGATCCGGAGACGTATCATGTTGACCAGGATGCATGCCTCGTCGTGTCGGATAATCGGTGTCATTGCCAAGGTATAGTCCCGCTACCTCTGTGGATGTGATGTGCAGACGTGTTCCGAGAAGACTGGAGCGTCTGTAACCCCATGTTTGATGCTGCGCGTTGAAGTCCCCGCCAATGAGCATCTCGTCTTTAGGATGAGCGTCGCGAAGTTTCCGTATCCAGTCAAAACTGACTTCGTGAGGCTTTGCGTGGGGTCTGAAGTATGCGCTGACAACCACAAGATGTTTGCGGTTGTATCGCACTCGCGCTGCTACAATTTCTTGGTGCGGTGAGCAGAACGCGGATGTGTCAAGTTGGGCATGGGGAGTATTTTTATGAATAAATATAGCAGCCTGAGCGCGGATTACAGGGGCGTTTTGGTAACGAGGCGTATGCATAATACTTGGAGAATAAAGTGCCTTGTAGTGACGGATTCCAGGGGATGTTCCGTTTGTTTCTTGAAGAAGGAGAATTGGGGGGAAGCCTATGCGCTCATACAAGAGATTGAGTTCGTGCGCACAGGTTGCTAGGCTTCGGCAGTTCCACTGAAGGACATCAGGTACGGTTTCGATTGAGGCGATAGCCATGTTAATCGGTGGGGCGAGGCGGATGTTTATCGACCGCTGGGGGAGAAGGGTTGTAGAGCGGATGCTGTGCGGACGTGTTCCGCATGAGCTCCCGCCTTGAGACCGATTTTCGGCGGAACGCGCTGTGCCTTGGACTTGCTTTTTGTGGACTCGTCTGCAGGCAGTTGCCCTGTACCTGTGGACACCATATTTTGGCAAGTGTTCCCCCCTTTTAGGGGTTTTTCCACGATTTGTACTCGATCACGGCGCGGCAAATCAGGCCTAATCATTAGGCCGAGCCGACGCCTGCGGCACCGGGCTCCGGGGCTGTGACTTGTGGTTGTGGGCCTTTGCGAGGCTGAATACAATGGAGTACTCCGTTGAGGGAGAATCTATATCGCCCGAAGAGTTCGAGGCGGGAGAATGGACCTGGGTTTTGAAGGCGCAAGATCGATTCAAGAAGTCTGTGTACGGGGATCACTCCGAGAGTAGGCCTACCGAGAAACAGGCGGGCAGCGACGGGCGCCAGACGCACGGAGCAGCCCAAGTCAAGCGGGGGAAAGCGCCGGTGTGGAAGAAACGGGGCCGTTTCTGAAGATGCCAGCCAAGGATTTCAAGGTTGTGTGCCGGCCCAAGAATTGGGACTTGAGTATAGTGACGCCGAGGGAGCTCGGATGTGCCTTGAGAGCGGCAGCAGAGCTGACGAACGCGACTGCGGTGGGAGAAGACCTGGTGCGGGTCAATGAGACAAACAACACGATGACGGTGAGCACGCCGTGTATGAATCGTAGAGGGGCATATGCGAATGTAAAGACGCTCAAGCTGGGCGGTCGTGACCTTGAGGTTTCGGCGTACGTGGCGGCGCCGGAGAACTCTGTGCTCGGAGTAATTTACAATGCGTACAACGGATGCCCATTGGCAGAAGTTCGCGCAGGATTCTTGAAGAAGAACGAAGACATGGACATTTTGGATGCCAGACCTTTGGGCAAGTCAAAGGCGATTCAGATCACTTTCGGCGGGAAGCGCGTTCCCCGGCAAGTTATTTATTGGAACTGTCTGTACGCTGTGATCCCGTATAGAGAGTTAGTCGAGACCTGCTATAACTGCAGACGAGTGGGACATCGGGCGGACGTTTGCTATCGTCCGAAGACTAATTTGTGTCGCCGTTGCGGGAAGGAACATCCTGCACCACCGGACGGAGAGTCGCTGACCTGCACGCCGGACTGCATCGTGTGCCATGGGGCGCACAGCACGGGAAGCCGCAACTGCAAGTTTCGTCTAGCCCGTCAGCAGCCGACGGGTCTGCAGCACAGCAACGAGGACAAGAGCCAAACTGGCAAGGAAGAGCGGCGTTCGAGGCCCAGGAAGCGGTCATCTAGCGGTGCGAGAGGCGATAGCAAGAGAAGGGACCGGTCAGCTTCCTTCCCGTCACTGCCCGGACCCGAGCCTGGCAAAGGAGGAGGGCAAGGTTCCGGTCATGGAAGAAGTCCCAGTGCCACAAGGAAAAAGGTGAGCTGGCCAAACGCGGGCTCCCAAAATGAGACTGCTCGAGAGAAGGAGCTACAAAGGCAGGTGTTGCAGCAAGCCGAAACTATCAAAAAGATGGAAGCTAGGATGGCAGAGATAGAACGCGCGCTTAAAACCGGCAGAGTAGAAAGGGTGCAGACGCCGCTGGCCCAGGCCCCACAGAAAGCGGCGCAGACGAACGCTTCTAGCGTGGACGCCCCACAGAAAGCGGCGCAGGCGAACGCTTCTAGCGTGGACGATAACTGTACAGCTATGGAAGTGGAGAATCGGGGGACGGTCAAAAGGCCGCCGCCGGCAGATGAGGGAGCTCATGCAAAGAGAATAGCAGAAACTTCGGCGGCGGACACGCCGCAGCCAGTAGTTAAAGTCACTAGTCTTAGGAGGGACATGCTTACACTTGCAGAGAGAGAGTAGGAAAACTGGAAGAAAGACAGGATAGGTTGGAAGGTCGGGCCGACAAGATCGAAGCCAGACTAGGCAAGATTGAGGAGCGTCTTGACGCCTTCACCAATGACTTAAGGGGTTTCCAGACCCAAGTAATGGGTATGTTTAAACACCTAAATGCTATGCTAGAAGCTAGATTGCCTCCCGTAGTCGGCCAGGAGCCGATGTTAGTGAACCTAGTGCCTCACCATGGCCCCTCGCCAGCAAATTGAGGTTTGGCAGTGGAACTGCAGGGGCTTCCGTCGCAAGCGGGGGAACCTGCAGTTGCAGATACAAAATCTAGATAGTAAGCCGGACATTATAGCTTTGCAGGAGGCTAGCGGCTCGGTTAAATTACCGGGATTTAAGACATTTACACCACCAGAGATTGATCGAGGGGGCGTATCGAGCGTCTTTACGGCCATGCTAGTCCATCGTAACACCACAGTGATTCAGCATACCATAGATAGTAGCAGGGAGGACTACGTCCTGCTGGAGATTTTACCCAAAAGAACAGGCGATAAGAGTCTCTTTGCTCTTAATGTATACTCTTCTCCAAAAGATAAGGGGGTGGGCTTGCAAGACCTCCTGATAAAGACGCAACGGCTAGCGGCTAGGTCTCAACTCATCGTGGTGGGGGATTTCAATGCGCCTCATCCGGAGTGGGGCTACATCCGAGCCAGCCCGAAGGGAAATAAACTTTGGCAGGTTGCCCAGGACCTGCGATGGACGATCTTGAACAACCCGCTAGATCATACAAGGATAGGCAACAGCGTGAGCATAGACACCTCTCCAGACCTCACATTTGTGAATGGTATCAGGGATGCAAAGTGGGTAAACACGGGACAGCCACTGGGAAGTGATCACTATATCCTTTCCACGATATTTAGTGCTGCTAAGCACAAAGACAAGGTGAAAGGAACTCGAGTGACGGACTGGGACCGATTTCGGGAAGTCAGGAATGATACAGTGACCGGGGAAATCGAGGGCTTAGGAGCCTGGGTTGAGGCACTCAAGCAGGCCGTGAAGAGTACCACAAAAGAGGTTCCAGCGGAGGAGGAGGGCTCTACGGCTGATTCCAGATTGTTACACATGTGGGAAGCACATGCGAGTCTCCTTCGGAGGTGGAAGAAACAAAGGCATAATGGTGTGCTCCGTAGAAAGATGGCCAACTTAGAACGAGAAATCGAAACGTACACATTGGAGTTGCAGTGCAAACAGTGGGGGCAGATTTGTGACCGGATGAATGGGCAATTCGGATGCAAAAAAACATGGCAGTTGTTGAGGCACCTTTTAGACCCGACGGCAACCAAATCTGCGCAGAAGGGGCAAATGGCTAGGTTAGTGCATCGGTATCAAGGCACGACTGGGGAGTTTATACATGAACTCCGAAGACGTTACATTAACGCAGAGGCGGGCGGTTGCTTGCCGGATTACTCGGGAGAGGAAAACCTTGAATTAGATGCAGACTTTACGGTGGCGGAGGTGGAGTTTGCAATGGGTCAGCTTCGTACCACGTCAGCAGCGGGTCCGGACGGGGTTACTAATAAGATGCTGAGGAACCTGGATTTCAAGTCAGTAGGGGCACTCACGAATTTGATGAATAAATTTTGGGTGGCCGGGGAGATTCCGCCAGAGTGGAAGCATGCTAGGATTACATTTATTCCTAAAGCAGGGAAGAAGCTCTGCATTGAGAATCTGCGTCCCATCTCGCTAACGTCGTGTTTAGCCAAATTGATGGAGCATGTGGTCCTGAACAGGCTTCAGGGTTATGTAGAGGACAAGGAGTTGATACCTGAAACAATGATTGGTTTCAGGGCTAATTTATCAACGCAGGACGTCATGATACAGCTAAAAAAAGACGTTGTTGATCCTAGGTACGGCACGGGCACCAAGGCTATCTTGGGGCTCGACCTAACTAAGGCCTTTGACAATGTTACCCATGAGGCAATATTGAGGAACCTATCGGACATAAGACCGGGGGGTAGAACCTTCCGGTACATCAGATCGTTTCTGGAGGGTATAGGACTGCGGAGATTATAGTCGTATAAATGAAATCGGATCCCTTCCCATTGGGGGGCAGAGGGACACCGCAAGGGTCGGTATTATCGCCGTTCCTATTTAATCTCGCATTGATCAAGATACCACCCAGGCTGCAAGGGATATCGGGACTTAAACATACATTTTATGCGGATGACATTACTCTTTGGGTAACAAGAGGCAGTGACGCACATTTGCAAGAAACTCTACAGCACGCGGTGGATATTGTTGAGGAGCTAGCAGGGGAAGCAGGACTCTCGTGCTCTCAGCCCAAGTCCGAGCTTTTTGTGCTGAGGGACAAGCCAAGAGGGATACATGTGAGGCACTATGTGCCACCACCGCCTTTAGAGGTCAAAGTGGGGGGCGTACCGGTCGCTGAGGTTCAAACGATCAGGATCCTGGGTATGTATCTGCAGACTAACAGGAAAAATAGCGAGTCCTTGAAAAGGCTTAAAAATACGGTCAATGCTACCGTGAGGTTAATCAGGAGAATCGCTAATCGTAAGAGAGGTGTTAAGGAAAAGGACTTGTGTAAGCTGGTGCAGGCGTTTGTGCTCAGTAGAATAGTGTATGCGACGCCTTATTTGAAGTTGGACGCGACGGAAAAAGGCAAGATGGAGGCTATGATTAGGCAGGCATATAAAGCGGCCCTTGGGTTGCCTCACAATGCGTCTACCGAAAGGCTGCTGGGATTAGGGGTGCACAACACCCTAGAAGAACTACGGGAGGCGCACTTGGTGATGCAGCTCGGTAGGCTTTCAAAAACAAAAGCAGGAAGGGACATATTGGAAAGGATCGGCATTGGAGTTGATGCTCCAGCTGGTGACACTAAAATTCAGATTAGGCGGGAAATGCACAAGGGCTTGTACATAAAACCTTTGCCCAAGAACATGCATCCAATACATCACGA
>JAJIZL010025950.1:0-75746 GCA_023969395.1 Amblyomma maculatum
AAAAATGGAATTTTGACCTCAAAATTCAGGGGTGCGATCATTACGCGGGGAATTTAAAAAATGGAATTTTGACCTCAAAATTCAGGGGTGTGATCATTGCGCAAGTGCGATCATTATGCGAGTAAATACGGTATACGCGTAGGCGTGTACGCTGAAAGCATTTATAAACAAACGACTTTGTGCCATGAGTGGTAAGTGATAAAGGATGCTGCACGGTGGAGTGGTAGCCATGGTGTTTGCATTTGCGTGCGACAAATTTCAGAGCTGACAACACTGTTACCATGATGGAGAGCGAACACCCTTCTTGATCAGCTCTCGACTCGACAGCGAGCACGACGTGGCCTCACGCACGCCGTTGTTGAGCCTCACGGGCATGGCGAGTTTCCTCCGCATCACTGATACCACTTCGGGATGGGAGCAACTGCACCATCCGTGCAGGCTGGTTTTTTTCTTTTGTTGTACCTCATTTCCCCAGCCATCCACAGTGACAATCTTGGCCAAGTTCCCTCTCGCTGGCCACTTACCTACACTAATTACCGATCTGCAGCCCGTAGACTGAGTGATGAAGTTAAATCCCACTGCTAGGAGACAGACTGAGGACAATGAACGCACTTATGGCACTTATCATAGTTCTCGAGACCGACAACACCGAAAGCTGGGGACTCTAGCAAAGGGCAAAAGTGAAGATGGGGAAAAAGCAGCTGCAGCCATGTGTTTTTCAGTCTTTTCATCCCTGGCAGCATTCCTCTACTTCTTCCCTCCTTTCTGTCATTGCCTTTCATTTTTGGCCGCTCCGATCAGTGACCTTGGATGAATTATGTCCATGCAACAGCTCGGGGTACGCTCCGTATAATGGCCCGTGTCATAAAAAGACAGATGACAAATGGCAATACAGACGCAGAAAACTCACATTGTGAGGTCGTTGCGGATCCCTCTGAGCACAGCCAGCGAATGCCCCAGGAAAGTCCACAGCTCCGTGTGCCGGTGCTCCAGCGCTGACCACTCCTCTCTGGTGGCTGAAACCTTAAGAAGAAAAAAAAAAAGAAAAGAGGAAACTGGGTGGGAGGCAGCAATGGGTGTAAAGCACGCAGAGACGAAACTATGCTTGCAGGTCACTTCATGTCTATCAGCTTCCAGACGCTACTCAAATATGCTTGAAGAACCTTCATTTTGAACTTAACATGGATGCCTTTCAGAACATTCTTTTACAACTTAACTGCTCGCTCATTGTGCACAATTTAAAGGTGCATCTTTTACTGACAATATGAGCGTGCTCTATTGTACAACTGTGTGTTGCATTTCCGTGCGTTAAACATACGTTATTTGCCATCTGCAACATAAAACCCTTTTCCGCAGCAGCATAGAGCACTGTAGTACAAGCAGACAGAAAAGCTATACGTGAAAATCGAAAGGCTTTTAACTCAGCCGTAAACCTCCTCTAGTGTAAATGTTAACTACTCAGCAGTGCTAACCGTAATTTAACGACGGCACACTGAGCCTGCCTTACCTTTGCTTCCAGTTCCTTGATGACCTGTTCTTTTTTCTCCAATTCCTGCTGCAGCTTCGCCTGCAAAGCTTCAGCTAGAAGATTTCAAAAGAAAAGAATTTCACGACCAAGTCTCTAAGATGGTCTGGGTCCATAAGCCACATCGACAAGCAAGGCATGTGAGTATAAAAAAATGAGGAGCAAAGTAGCCTCAAAAGGACTATCGCTTATGCCAGTCCTACTAATAAGAAGTTCATAAAGGATGGAGCAAGCTTAAGTACGAAGTTTTCGTTGCCAATCTAAGACAAGAATTCGCTCGACACATAGTCAGTGTAGTAATATGCCTAAGCATGGTATAACTACCTTTCTACCACCATTTTGAAGTTTAAGAATTAATTAATTAAGCCCTTTGGTTTAAGAAATCTGATATTCATATTACGAGTGTGCAAACGATGTTTTCCAAACTGAATCAAATACGAATAACGTAGCTTCCCTACCGAATCAAATACGAATCTAAACGTGACAGCAACGATTGCATAAGAATTGAATATTCGTAGTAACATTCACTTTGCTTACAAATAATTATACAATATTAAATATAGGATGAAATGTGAAAACGCCAGCAGCGAAGTCGTATTACAGTGTTAAGTTGTCAAGTTAAAGCATAGTTGGCAAGAAGACATTAACTTCACTGGGGCCATAACAAGAATTTGGTAAGTTACCTCTATGTAATCTAGTTAAATGCGCCGAAAAATGACTCTTTTCTTGACGATGAAAGGGAACAAACTAGAGCCACAGCTTAGGACATGAGGCAAGCATGTGCTATCAGCAAAGGCATCAGAGATTGGGGGTCGTGGCACGCTCACTAAATTTGCCGAAGTCTTGCCGCGTCCTCCAGTCCTAGAGGCCATGTATGCGCGTTATGAACGCTGCTACATGAATGGACTGCACAGCAAAACTGAAACCTTTGTCTCGTGCATACCAATCACTGCAGGATGGTGATCGGAGAAAAATGCTACTGCAGGCCTTATTCGAATCTTGTGCCAATTATTCGAGAAGATCGTAACATAGTCCATTCCAATAATTCTCAAAATACGCTAGTAATTGATTCATTCAAGTAACCAGACACGAGAATATTCAATTCGCTATTCAAAATTTCTGAATATTTGCACGCTCCTAAATAACACTTTTTTCAAAAGAACGACACGTAGGTTTTGAAAGCTATTACCGTGTTAAGTTCTTAATTTTGGCAACATGAGCTCAAAACACAAGAGAAAGTTGACTCACCTCCCGCACTGGCCAGGTTCTCTTGGACAAGTGCTGTGATCCTTGGTGGAAGGCTGCGTGTCGGTACCAAGCACAAGGTCACAAGATGTCGCAGAAACGTTCACATGAAGCTGCACGCTTTGCTAAGCCAAAGACAAACACTTGTTTGCAACATAAAAGTGAAGTCAAGATGAAGGTTCAGTTAAGAGACTCACTGCACAAGCCATTGTTTACAAGGAACCGAGCAGCTGTGCACAGTGCAAGTCCACTAAAACAAACGCTTGTTAATATAAAAGCGTCAACAAGTTTTAGATGACCATTTGCAATACAAAGCAAGATAATATTTTGCCTCAAAGTATAGTGATATAAAGTTAGTTTATGATCTCAGCGCACACCTACTATGATATCATCTTTGTGAAACAGCTCACTGCAGGTGAAAGGCTTGTTCCAATGACCTGTTGCATATGTCACAGCCAAGCCAAGTATAACATCAGGCAAGAAATGGTACAAATAGGTGGTGTGGAACGTCAGGAACGACGTGGTCCAACAATATTTTAACAGCTCTTCTGGAAATTGATTCCAATGAGCTCAAAACAGCCCCATTTGACCCAGTTCAAGCACACCGACAAAAGGAAAGTACTAGTCTGGTGGAAGCCACTTCCCGGACAATGCTCACCTGCTGTGGCTCGATTGGCTGAGCAGGACAGAGTTCAACCTCCCTTCCTGCACAGTAACAGAAAATATTAGAAAGTTAGTAAAGTTTCATGGCGCAAAAGCAACTAAGGCCTAGAAAGATGAAAACAGAGGCCGAACCTGAAGCAATTCGTCCTCTCTTTAGCTCATAACCTGGTAAAAGAAAGCTGTACACTGCAACTGAAAATTACCACCATTAAACCCAAAAACCTCTATTTCATGCCCTTGTTCCTGTAACGAGCTTGAAAATTCTGCCACTTACAATAAAGACATTTCCATTCCTAGAACTCCCTAGAATTGAAAATTCCCCATTTAAGCAAGTTCTACCCCAAAATTAACAGGAAAAAAAAGAAAAAAGAAAAAAAAAAGGAAAGTTGCTAAAATGAAACACTCAAATCAGGTGACCAGCAACTCATGATCAGGGCTAGGTGACCAAAACGTGGCGGTTGACAGGTACCAGACGACCGGGAACTGCGATTCTACAGTGTAGTCCCTAGCTCCTCATTTCCCTCTTACCTTCAAAATTGTCCAAATAAAACAGTCCTTCATCAAATTCACCTATAAACCTTTCAGCAGTATTTACAAAAGGCACCGAGAAACAGTAGCAGCCGCATTTATGAATGTCAAAAACAAAAATGAAAAGGTACAGCCTTTGAAGCTAAGACTAAAGGGGAAAAAAATACGCAATAAAAACAGCAGAACAACCATCCGACATGAGACCCCAGAAAAATCGCAGTTTCACCCACAATGACTGAATCCTGTTTAATAAAGGCAAAAAACTACTTTCACTGAAAATGGATGTTTTTGTCGGTACAAGCTGTACAGATGCAGTAGCTTCAAGCACATTTTTCTGTTTACAGACATATGCAGCAAGATTGCACAAACCGTCACTACATATGGTAATCCGCAAGTCCAAATGCATTCGATGTCATCATCAAAATCAAGAATCTAAATAGCGTAAAGGGGAGGGGGATATCTAAATGTTTGGCCCAAAATTTTTCGCCAATAAATATACAGTGAAACCTCACTATAGTCAAGAGGCAACAAATTGCAAAAGTAAAATTGACTGAGTTATTTTTTCTCGTCAGTGTTAAGACCACACGTCTCCTCTGCTCCTCCAATGTTCACAAGGAGAGTGAACAGTGTGACAGTGATGATATGCAATCAGCATCAACTAGTTAGACTCCCACACAAAACCGAAAAGTGCCTCGCTTACGTCTAGGTACCAGTGCTGAATGGCGGAGCAGTCCCAGGTAGGCAGTCTCGAGATGCCGCAAAATGGTAGGCGTGGCCTCTTCGCTGGACTCTGGGACGGCCGCTGTTGAAGGGTTGAGGAGGGGCAGCACAGAA
This sequence comes from Amblyomma maculatum, assembly GCA_023969395.1. Classification (NCBI taxonomy): domain Eukaryota; kingdom Metazoa; phylum Arthropoda; class Arachnida; order Ixodida; family Ixodidae; genus Amblyomma; species Amblyomma maculatum. Next base: position 4,796 of record JAJIZL010025950.1, read on the forward strand.
AAAAAAGGAGGGGGGGGGTGAGGTTTCGTACATCTACAGTAGCTCCCACTAAAGCAAAGTCATCCGTGTAGCACTAAAGGAGGGAAAGAAATACAAATAAAATGGTTTTATGCAAGGAATTGCACCCTCCCCACAAGATATCTTTTCCTCTTATAGCCTTTATAGATTTCTTATAGCCTCAGTCATTTCAGAACATTAAACTCATCTTCCGTTGCTTTGAGATACAGTTTTGAAAACGAAGTGAAAAAAAATTTAAACAAATGCATGGTTTTAAGCAGGACAACATATATGTGCTATTTTCATTCACTGCTTGTATGCTCTTCAAGAGTTGGGCGATACGCTATTTACTGCAATTTTCTTTCTGAAAGGGTACTTCATAGACTGCTTTCATGTAACATTTATTTAGACCCACCTAACACGCTCATTTTTTTTTAGAGTCACTTCCGTTAAGACACACTCAATAAATTTTCTCATGCCTTCAAACTTGTGTTGGAGCGAATCTGTATTTAGTTGATTCCAAATTGACATTGCCTTCTACGGTGTGCACAATACATTTTTTGATTAATTTTGCGTGCTTGCTTCTTTGACCGTTACTCTGCTTGTTCGGCTATTTGGTGTCCTATTTGTTTGTGTGCTCTCTTTCCTTCTCCCCCCATTCCTTTGGTGGTCTAACTGGTGTTTATTCTGCTCGTTACTCTTTTTTCTGTCAGATGCACGCTCACCGGTGTGCTGGTACACTGAAGGTCCAGGGCACTCAGCGACAGCTCGTCACAAATGGGCCTTGGAGAGCAGTCGCCGGGAAAGAAGACGCTTGCCGGAGAAATGGAGCGGCTGTTGAAAACGCCCTCATCGCTGTCCAAGTTGGCCTCGGCGGAGGTCATGGTCGCAGAGTCACTTTCAACAGTGTCACCTTTGACAGCGTCATAGTAGTCGCTGCCATGCAACAAGCTTCGCTCAAACAGCAACTCCTTGAGCCTGCGGAACAACACAGGGTCAAAATGAAAGGCCAAGGGTCAAAAGGTCACAGGACTGAACCCCAGCCACACCGCATCCGTAATCCAACAGAACCAAATACAAGTGCACTCTGTGCCCCACGACATCGCACAGGTGGTCGAAATTAACCTGGAGTCGCCCACTACGCAATGTCGGTTGCATCTTCAGCACAGCCTAAGCTGCATATTTTACACTGTGCCATTACCAGCAAGCCCATGTGATTCTGTGACTAAATCAACTGGGGAATGAAGCCAATGAACGGAGAGAAGCTAAACAAGAACACTGACTGCCCGTACGCACAACTTCCAGGCCCAAATTCCACAATGGTGTACTTCAAAAATCTTTATTACATGGAAATACAAGCAGGCCGCGGAGGATCGTGTCACTGATATTTGTGCTCGAAACAAACACTGGCATTGGCACTAAGCACAACTATTGAAAGGGCCCCTGATGATAGCGATCCTGGTGTCAGTTTACTTAGAAAAGTATAAAAGGCCGTGTTTGCCACACAGACTGCCAATCCAAGCACCTGAGTGACGGTCACTAGAAATAGAAGTGGCACAGTGCAGCGATGATGCGAGAAGAAAAAAAAAAAAAGAAAAGGCCGGACAGCAAGATCCTTTGCATACATATTGTTTATAATAAAAAATACATAAGTGGTGAAGTAAAAGATCACACAACTAAATGCACAGAAGTGCCCTACGCGACAGCGAAGATTGTCTGCTGCCAAAACACCGTCAAAGTAAGAGTTTACAATAAAGCAGTGCGAGACAAAATGACTGCTTACAGTGAGACAATAGAGAAGGAGCATTGTTTTAGGTGTCTGGAAAGAACTGATGTGACAACCAAATTATGCAAGACTACAGAATACTATGCAGACTATGCAGACTACTGACACGAGAAGAATGCAGAAGAGATCTGACCGCACAAGAAGAGAAGAGGACATGCTCACCTGAAGTTCGCATCTCGCTCTTGCCGCAGCTCATCCTCTGTGTCCTTCCATGTTTGCTTGAGGGACTGAAGAGGAAACGACAAGGTCAAAGGATGCAACTGATCGCCACATCAAAACAAGCTTCCCGAGAAAAAAAAAAAAAGAAAGAAAGCAGATTTCCTTAATGTGCTGCTAATTAGACCAGCTAGGCCTAGCATCCAAGGTAAAATTTTTGAAGGCAATAATGCGCAGAAAGTATACACTAGAGCGATGCGGCAGAAGATGCCCCGCATCTGTGGAACCATTCTGTCACAAAAAATGCTGTGGCCTCAAGAGTTCGCAATGAGGCTGCTTTCAAGAAACACTTGCGGAAAGAAGGAGAAAAAGAAAGCAAGTAAAACGCAACGCGCACCGTACCTCGACAGTACTGGTCAGCTCCTTAACCACTGCAGTGCTCTCGTTAAGCCTGCTGGCCTCCTGGACAACAAGCAGGGAGACAACAGTTGACATACGTGACACACACTACTCAGGAACATGCCCACCGCACGGCAACAAAAAAAGAAAAAAAAAAGGCCAAGTATCAAAATAAACGGCTTTTCAGAATGCAATGACCAGTGCAAAAGGCATTTTTAAAAGGCAGAGATGCCGGCAACAAGTGCATTTGCCCAGTTTCTGACTCAGGAAGCTTTTGCACCAGTCCCTTAATTGTGCACCGGTCCTTGCAAATCTTAAAATTATTGCTAACGAGTTAGCCTCTCGCAATTAGTACACTGCTCAAAATCTCTCAACTCTTTTCGGAAAAGAGTTCACTAACTTATGCATGTAAATATGGCACTGCCCACACGGACATAAGATATGCTGCAAGGCTTACAACAAAACAGTTGCACAAACATCCAAAAATAAAATCTCTTGCATATTTCATAGAGCACCATAATAATAATTGGTTCACAGGAGTATCTGTCCCACTTGTTCTGTGGACACTTGAACCGCATCTTAAGGGAAGGGAGAAAGGTGGGAGTAAAAGTGGATAGAAAGAGGTGCAGTTATGGAGGGCTCCGGAGGAATTTCGACCACCTGATGATCTTTAGCATGCACTGACATCGCACAGCACGCAGGCGCCTCTTTGTTTCGCCTTCCCCGAAACGCAGCCACCGACGGTCTGGACACCGCAACCTGTAATCTAAGACTTTGCCAATATTTAAAACACCAGGTTGGATTTACGCGATAGCGCAAGGGCCCCGGCATCACCAATGCTTGCGACAAAGTTTATTGCCCAATTATCCAATGAAGCTTAAGAAAGTCCAAATAGTTAAAGGAAAGGCCCAACAAGTGGCAAGGTTCCTGTGACGCAGATAAACAAGAATGTGAAAAAAAAAAGGCCAACAAGGCTCACTGGTTCAGGAATGTTAGAAGGAGACCTACTAAATATGTTGTGGTCTCCGACTTAGTCCTATGCCTTGAGGCATACACTAATGTCAATGCCAATTACGAGTATGCTAATTAGTAGTTAGTAATGACATACAAAGCTACCTACACTGCCATCAAAAGCAAATGCCACAGTGAATAAAGAAAAAAAGAAAGCAACATACAACCCGAGGCAAGTCATTGAGTCAATAGCATGATACGCAAGTGGCAATGAAAGACAAACGGGAAAGGTGATGACTGCCTGTTTCTAAGCTGTGTGCAGAGCATTGCAGTAGCCGTGAAAGTCCCACTTTATGTTCTTTGTGGGGGGAGGGGGTAAGATCAGAGTTGTTCTTACCTCCCAGTGGTTTGAAATGCTGGGGATGCATCATGAAGCCACACAGTGTAAACAAGAAGCAGACACCTCTAAACTTGTGACAAAAGGCACACTTTTGCATCAGCTGTACGGAGAGTTAAAAAGCAGATAGCTGCACAGACACTGGATGCCTCATTTTATCTCACATCCAACAAGTCGGCAAATCCAGAGGTCGCCTTACCGCGCTCATTAGCGAAACTGCCACTGCGAGATAAGTGCCTTCACCATACTCTCAATTTTAGCTCCCCTTATCAAGAGGGTATATGAAGTACACGCTTCGATACAGAACCTCACAATGCAAAGTAATACCAATGCTGCACTGACATTCGTAGCTGATTTCTCGGAAAGCACGACCTGCACAGTTTAAAGCAATGTGCTCCAACTATTAAAGGTGTCATGCTCTATTAACTAAAAACTTTCCGCTTGATAACGATGCGTACCCGCGAGAGATGTGCCTCAAGGTCCTGGTTCCGCGCTTCCAGCTCGCGCAGGTGTTGGCGGTGCTGGCTTGCCAACAGGACGGCCCTCTTCTCACTGTCCTGGCACTTGGCGAGCCGCTCATTCAAGCTGTCCACCTGGGTACCGGATGACGACGACAGCCAGCAATGAGAACGACTCATATTATCATCAGCAATGGCACCAGTCTGCTCATTCTCATCAACTCATCATCATGAGCTCGTCCTTATAGCGAACTAAGCCACACTGCTTATGTGGTTCTAGCAATCAGGTCATCATCACCATCATCATGACAACAAGTGCAGTTCTTTCACTATAAAGGCTGTGGAGGGGTATGTCAGTTGTGTCAGCGCTGTACGTCTCGCCTTTATCTCTCGTCCTTGTCTAGCTTGCACTGTTCTGCCTCGAGACCCTCAATTACACTTCCCTTACGTTCATCTCACCATGACACTCTAAAAGACAGTGTTCTTTGCGAGTACATCCAGCAGTACACCCGATTATGCCCAGCACATTCCCAGCAAAAGAACAAAAAAAAAAAAAAGAAGTGACTTTGCACAGCTTTCCTTTCATGCGACCTGCTATTTAAAGGCTGTTCACGAAAAAGAAAACTATGTCAAAACGAAGCAACAAAGGGTACACACTGAGTCCAGCAACAAAGCAGAGTGCCTGAGCTCTGAACAAACCAAGCCCCCCTTTGTTTTGTCCTCTGAATAAAGCCAAAGTATAACTCCAAAACTACATTCTCAATTATTAACAAATCAGTTCAGTTCAGTTCAGTTCAGTCGTTCAGTCGTGTCCGACTCTTCGTGACCCTATGGACCATGTCACGCCACGCTTTCCGGTCTCTCATTATCTTCCTAACATCACATAACTTTGTCTGCAGCGCCTCGAGGATGCCATCTAACCATCGCGTTCGCTGCCTACCCCTTCTCTGGCGACCCTCAACCTTTCCCAACATCAAATCTTTCTCCAGCGACTCCTCTCTTCTCATCAGATGACCAAAGTAGCTGAGCCTTAACTTTAGAATTTGACCCTCCAATGAGCAGTCAGGGTTTATGGTCAACAATATCGACTGATTTGATCTTCTGGCAGTCCAAGGAACTCTCAAGAGTCTTCGCCAGCACCACAATTCAAACGCGTCAATTCTTTGGCGGTCAGCCTTTTTCACAGTCCAACTCTCGCATCCATACATCACAACTGGAAAGACCATAGCACGAGTTATACGGATCTTGGTTGGCAGACTAATGTCTCTGCTCTTTACTAGGCGGTCAAGGCTAACCATTGCTCTCTCTCCCAGAAGCAGGCGTCTCCTAATTTCATGGCTGCAGTCTCCTTCCGAGGTAATCTTGGAGCCCAAGAAGAGAAAATCTGTCACAGCTTCCACTTCTTGTCCCTTGATGCTCCAGGACTTGATAGGGCAAGACGCCATGATCTTTGTCTTTTTAATGTTCAGTTTAAGCCCAAACTTCTCACTCTCTTCTTGTACGCGCATCAGAAGTCTCTTGAGTTCCGCTTCACTTTCTGCCATTAAAGTGGTATCATCCTCATATCTAAGGTTGTTGATACGTTTTCCAGCAATCTTCACTCCAGCTGAAGACTCGTCCAGACCAGCCTTCCTCATGATGCACTCTGCATATAGGTTAAATAGGCAGGGCGACAGTATGCAGCCTTGCCTCACTCCTTTCTCAATTGGAAACCAATCAGTAAGACCATGCCCAGTTCTGACTGTGGCCTCTTGCCCTTCATACAGGTTCCTGAGGAGACAGATGAGGTGAATTGGAACTCCCATCTCTTGGAGAGCTTGCCACAATCTGCTGTGATCTACGCAGTCAAACGCTTTCGCATAATCAATAAAGCAGAAGTAGATGGGTTTCTGGAACTCTCTTGCTTTTTCCATGATCCAGCGAAGGTTGGCAACTTGGTCTCTAGTTCCTCTGCCCTTGCGAAACCCAGCTTGCACGTCCGGAAGCTCCCGATCCACATACTGCTGCAGCCTACCTTGGAGGATTTTCAACATCACCTTGCTAGCATGTGAAATAAGCGCGATCGTGCGGTAGTTGGAACAATCTTTGGCATTGCCTTTCTTTGGAATGGGGATGTAAACTGACCTCCTCCAATCCTGTGGCCACTGCAGGGTTGTCCAAATCTTCTGACATAATGTATGCAGAATGTTAACAGCGTCATGGTTGAGGTTTTGAAGCAACTCAGCTGGAATGCTATCAATTCCGCTAGGTTTGTTCTTAGCAAGGCTGGCTAAGGCCCATTCAACTTCACTTTTCAGGATGCCCGGCTCAAGATCAGTAATCACAACCATCTTATGTTGGGTTTGCACATTCGGGTCCTTTTTGTACAGTTCTGCTGTGTATTCCTGCCACCTCTTTTTTATCTCTGAAGCTTCAGTGAGGTCTTTGCCACGTTTGTCCTTTATCACGCCCAGCTTAGCACAGAAGCTTCCTTTGATATCTTTGATTGTCTTATACAGAGCTCTTGTGTTCCTTAATTGGCTGTTGTCCTCAACTGCTTGGCACTGTATGTTCAGGAAGGCATTCTTATCTCTCCTTGCTATTTTCTGAAAATCCGCATTGAGAACCTTGTATCTTTCTCTTACAAATAGGAACCCAATTTAAACCAAACTACTGAACCCCTCAAGTGTACCACAACTGCAACCTCACATGAATCCTAGTTATGGAATCAATTTAAAAAATGTCTGGCATTTATCTTTAGTTAAACCGAATATGTCACGATAACTCCCTCCGGCTCCATGGAGTAGCTCTGGCCAGAGTTGTGGAAGTAATGTGCAAAATGTAAATATACTAGCGTTGTAAATGTGGACAATCTGTATAAATGCAAATATATACTACTAGTTATCAGACTGTGTTAAGACTTTAATTTTGTGCCAGTTTATTAGCAATCTCATTTTCTACAGGCTCCATCGTTTCGAAAAGGTTTAGCTTCCCGTTTTAGGACAGCGTTTGGAGCAATGGAGCAAAACATATGCTGTACTGTATGTCGCAGTAAAAAACATAATATTGTAGTTTCTGTAGATACACTGCCTTAAGTGAGCTTAAATTCGTCTTGCTAAATGAATTCACGAAACTATTATGCAATTTGGTATCATACTGATGGTAAGAATTTTCGAACAGCTAATAAACAAGACCCATCTCTACTTCATCTGTGCACACATGCAGCCAATCGTCCTGTACTATCGTATTAGCCAAGAAAATAACCGCTACAGTGTCAATAGTGTAATGGGCAGTCACGAGATAGCGCCATGTATTTGTTGGTGCGCCGTCGCAGTTTCACCTTTTGAAAGACCAATCGTGTTTTTCTTCCTCTCGTCTTTTTTTTTTTTTTTGCTCTGTATTATTAAACAAAATGGCAGCTTGACAGTTGTATGTCATTTCGTTGGCTTCGTGCCAAATCCACTCAATCCGCGACTCCAAAGAACCTGGTAACCCTGTGTACTCAACAAAACCATCATATAGAAATTTATTTCTCATGAGTGCGCATTTTTTAAAAAGGGTAGGTGTGTTTTGTCAATTCCTAAAATAGCTCAGTCCAGATGCTGGTCTGCCCATGTGCTCTGCGAAAAATTATATGCTCAGGCGATGTTCAAATAAACAGTAGGCAAGCAGATTCTTCGAGTGCTCTTTGTGGGAAATTCTAAAGCACATCAAGTTTTAAACATGACAACAGGGCCGGCGAAGTAAAGGGAGGTTTATAGGGGCCCTCCTAAGTTTTTTGAACCAGGCCCTGCAAGTAAACCTTGCTCCAGCAAGCCCCAACCAACACTGCCTTTCAGCAAGAGTTCTCAAATTGGGCTCTGTTGAGACCTCAATTTCCTGTGTGACTCAAACTTTTAACCAAGTTTTCCTTACTCAATTTAGAGAGAAACTGTGATCTTATTGCACTCCTGACCGTGCGCATCTCTACTGATATGTTCCAAATTACTTTATTTAGTGACCAATCAAACCAAAAAGGCTAATACTGTTCTCACTGCACAGATTAAGAAGTGCTTGGGACTGGGCCAGTTTGAGTTGCACTTAACCATTTGCGTCATCCTCTCAACCTTATTTTACAAATGCAAGCAGCGCACGTCTTCCTCAGAGTTCACTGTACAGCCAGTCATTATCGACTGAATCTGGACATTCCTTGAGAAGCTACGTGTGTGTGTGCGGACGTTTTCTCTTCACGAAAGCATGTCAAGCCATGAAGCCGTACAGGTTTCGACTGCCCCCCCCCCCCCCCCCCCTCTCCCCTTGAAAGCTGTGGAGGGGCTTCCTCAAGGCCAGAAAAACACTGAGCACTCTGCACTTACTTGAGCGTTGCGCTCCTCCAGCTGGTCCTCCAACGCTGCTTTGGCAGCCCTGGCCTGGGACAGAAGCTGCTCCGCCTGCCGGCAGGTGGCACTGGTCACCACCAGGCTTGCCTTGGTCTCCTCCAGCTCCGAGCAAGCCCGCTTCAAGGACTCCATCTCCTGGCACAAGCTGCAAGCAGGAAACGAGGCTTCCTTTCTTTTTTTTTTTTTTAAGAAGACCAACAAAATAGCACAAACTCTCAAGTTGTAAGACGTGCAAACAAGTGCACTGGACTAGAACACCTCACCGCCATCTCGAGTCACATTTTCTTGACATGCTCCCCGTATACTGACACTATGCGATAACGACACTGTTTCCCCCACTGACGAGCCAGTGACCAAGCAGCACCTGCGGACGCGTTCCACCAGGTCCTTGTTGGTGGCCGCAAGTGCCTGGTGGGCTTCATCCAGCTGCGACCACTGGCGCATGGCGTCCTCCTTCTGCTTCATCAGCCGCTGGATGGTGTGCTGGTATTGGGCACGCTCCGCCTCATACTGGGCCACATCCCTGGAACGAGGCGCCAATGGGAAGCACGTGCGTCGGCCACAGACACCACTTCTTAGTTCGAGTGCACGTCAGTACATTAGGCATAATAATGGAACCAAGCCAACTACTTTGTACAGTATGGTATTTAATGCTCTGCCCATACAGACCAGTGCTTTAGACAACACAAACACAAACTATGCGTTCCGAAGCGAACTAAGCTTGCAATGATGCAAGTAACATATATGCAGTATAAACTGCAACATCTGTACTGTCAAGCACAGACTTTACTGATAGAAACGAAAAGATTGAAAGCTCAATATGAGGGTCTGGAGGTTTTTCCTTTATGTTGAACAATGCGCTAGAAACAAGTGCAAGAAAGATTATTATGCAGAACACAACATGAACTAGAACAAGAATCCAATGCAAAATTCAGTGCCAATATGAAGATTTAATAAACAATACACTGCTATCAACAGTTACAAGAAAACAAAGACTCCTTGATACAATCCAGCTTACCGTATTTCCCAGTGTATAAGGCACATTTTTATAAAAATTTTGTTAGTGCGCCTTATATGCATTTCTTCTTTTCGCTCTGTGCAATATTCACCATCAACAACCTGACTAGGTCCACTGCAGAGTAAAGGCCTCACCCATATTCCTCCACATCCTGTGCCACTCCAAGGCGCACATTATATTTTTAAAAAGGGACTGTAGCGATTTCCGTGACTATGAAACTTATGGTTGTCTCACAGGCCCTAAGCATTAGTAAAAGAAATGCCAAAAGATGACGACATCCGAGCTCCCTGCCAGTCCATGCGGCCATGACAAGCTACTAGTACAAGCCGACCCACTTTTTCAGTCGCCATTTGCAACATTGTTTTCCACTTCCTGCATGTACTGAGCCACGTGCGCCCGAGCGGTAGTAGTAGTAGTAGGAGAAACATTCATTTTGAAAAACAAAGGAGTTGTCAAAGGCATGGCAGCGGGCTGAGGGTGTCTCACAACAGTGCTACCACCAGGAACCGGGAAACTGTTAGAGCGTTACCTCTACTCCGTTCATTTGTGAGTTTTGTGTTATTCCGCATTATTCTTGTACCTAGTACCACATGCGTTCTACAGATGGCGCCACATATTCGTGTGCCGAATGTTGTTTTATCTCACGCTGCTGTGCAGAAAATATTGCCGGATTTGTCGCAGTGCCCAGGCACGGGAGCACTATGCTATTCCCGCAGCCAATCACGCCTCGTGTAAAACTGCAACACACTCTCGCACTGTACAGTAAACATTGCCGTCTACATCCAGTTTCAACTGCAAAACACTCTCGTGGTACACACTGAACATACTGTCATCTTCATGAAATTCCATCTGCACAGCTATATCATTTAACCTGGGTAAATATGCCATACAGATACACCATCTCAATGAATACATAGGCCTGAGTGCTGCTTCTTTTCTTCTGTCATTTCGCGTGACCAGTTTTTTCACAGGCATGGAGCATTTCACGATGGTTGCGCAAGAATGTATAGTCAAGCCCACTTGTAATGTTATTGAAGTGCCATGGAATTATCATTTTTATATCCGATAATTGTTATAACTGGGTTAAGCCGAAAAAAAAAAAAAAACATTATAAACTACACATTTAATGAGGACGAGGTAGCTTACACTTTTTATTTCGTGGCAGGAAGAAACCCGTAATCCGTAAGCGCTGTCTGTTTCACAGCAATCTGGCAGAAGTCCCGAAACGTCGCCGTCACTACCACTCACTGCAGACCATAGTTCAGTCATCGCTATGTCAGCAAGAGCTTCGCAACCTTCCACGTCGCTGGCATCCCCAGCAAAGCCTGCCTTTCTGAAGCAGTTCATGATGGTGGAGGAGCTTACTTCTGCCTATGCTCCAAAAATAAATTGCACTGCCGTCAGGAGCGAGATCTTCAAGTCTGGCGCTGGTCAGATTTCTCTGACAGAAATGTCGAGGTTCAGCGCGAGCCTGCTCAAAACACGTCGGCAATAAAATACGGGAGGATAGTGCAGTGCACCACGGTCAGCTCACCTTCAGAATGAACTGCTCCACCATGCAGAGGCAGAGAGGGCACGAGTTTCCAGGCCACGGGCGGTCTTGAGGGGGAGAACTCAAAGCTCTCCCTCAGAACGGCCATGACTACGCCCAATGCCTTCCCTCTCCTCTGTGTGAGGAAGCACTCCATCCTCCTCTGCCTCTCCTTGACATGTAAGCTTTCCCGGCGCATGCGACGAATGATTTCTTTTTTTATTATAATCGCTGCATCTGTGTTGCCAGTGTTTCCGCAAATGCGAGCGCGCTTTTGTGGTCACCGCATTTCCGCGTTTTTGCTGACTATTAATGATTATATATATTTAACTGATACTATAATATAACACCATTGTGATAAGCGGTATATTTTATCATAGGAACGAGTCTCCCATAGACTGAGTCACTTTGGGACGTTAAACCTCACACACCACAGGGCACATGGCAAAACTAAAAGTGAAGCGGCCGCCCATTGTTATATCCGATATACTATTGTTAAAACCAGTATTGTTATAAGTGGATTTGACTGTATATTCAACTCCCATTGCTCTAAGTGGGTAGATTGAGGTGCAAGGGCGCATCTTATATACCAAATTTTTGTTGAAAGCCTCTAAATATGAGGGATGCATCTTATGCACTGGAAAATACAGCAAAACATGATTCTGGGCTAGTTCTTGATGCATACGTGGAACGAAGACAGCGCAGAAAAGGATAACCACAGAAGAGGACACAACACAAAGAACGCAATCTTTGTGCCTTGTTTTCTTTAGTGGTTGTCCTTTTTTTTTTTTTGCTCTGTCTTCGTTCTAAGTACAGAAAATATGGTAATACATTTGTCAGTGTAATACTTTTTTTTTTTATTAGACCCAGCCAACACACCATAAAGGTAATGCATTTTCATCTGCCTAATAGTATGATCATATTTTCACGTGGGTTTGGATAATATGATTGCACACACGGATAAATAAAGTCACATGGTCCCAAATTTCGCTTCAAGAGGCAGCAACAAAGTCCTAGCAGGAGACGACAGTAGCCACAGCTATGGTAATACAGTAAAACCTCGTTACAAGAGACACTCAAGGGACCTGAAAAACATGTCTATTGTAAGCAAGGTCTCTTGTAACCAAAAATTCTAAAATCACTGTGTTGATCAGTTTACTGCACATCAGTATATAAATGAATTCACATGCATTAACAGGAAATTGTTCAGGAAAGCTTAAAGAAGTTATTAATACTAGTATATGTATTTTTGTGAGTGCAGAGTGTATTGCTTCCCAAATTCTAGAGGTAAAGCACTTCACTTTGCAATCCTTCCTGTTGCTCTAATACCTTTGAGGCACTCTTACATGCTCGTCACCCTCAGATGCTTACAGGCTTGTCACCCTCAGATGATTCACAAAGAGAAAGACATCAGGATTTTAAGCTTTCATCTTGTGATCAAATTTTTATAGTGAGGAGTTAAAAATGCTGGATGTCATTCATGCATTTTGATTTGCGTCGTAGGTAACAGTAAAGTGATGCCGTTTTGACTTTCCAATCATGGAGAAGCACTCCTCAATTCCTGACATACACAACAAAAAGGATACTGATATGGGACAGAATTTAGCTAAGGGAATCTGAAGTGCATCATGTGCGAGTTGGTACGTTCCAGATGCATTGCATGAGCACACCGAGGTTGTGTCTCTCCATGGACATGTCTCTTGTATGCAATGTTGTTAACATAGCAGACATAGGAAAACCAACCAAACCATTTTCAAATGTCTCTTATAACCGAGTGTCTCTTGTAACAGTGTCTCTTGTAACGAGATTTAACTGTACTCGGTGCCTATTGTAGGTGTGTGTTGTGATCTTCGATACAAATCCTATTTACTTGTGTAATTATACCCACTCTCTCCTCCTCCACTTTTGTTATTGAGATGTTGCCTTTCTAAGGCATCGCTTAGTTTCACGCCATCGTCGCAGCCCGCCGTGCATACTTTGGCAACGTGTTAAGATGCTGTGCGCCATAACATCCGTGTGCAGCAATGCTCTCAGTTAAAGTCTGCGGAGTGCGCAATTTTAGGCCGCAGCTGTGTCACAGGATGCAGAGCTAAGCAATGAGATGAAACTGTGACATGTTTCTACAAGTTTCAAAACAGCTTGCTTCTGGATATGGAAACACCAAAAAGTTCTACGGAAAGTGACTCATTTCAAAGTGCTGTAATAAAGGTAAGTTTTCTGCAAAGTAAGCTTAATCTGCAATGTTTTGGAGGCTGTTTCGAATAAGACTGTTTCTGGACACTACATTTTTATTTCCGATGGCCGCGATAATCATATCAATAAGATCCCACTGTACTCAATGAGCTGTGTGCCTTATAGGCAATAGTAATGGACGATACTACTGTTTTCAAAAGAAATGATAGCTTCACATTTCACGAACAGCACATTTTAAAAGTAGCAACGGAAGCGGGGATCAAATTCAACATCACAATTCAACAAGAATGCCAGTGTTCGACAAATATACAGTCTTGGTCAAATGTCCTCAGGCCAAAAGATTTTAGTCCCAGCCGCAAAATGAAGCCGTCACCATGCCATCAAAGACTAAAGGGGTGCGAAATGCTATGGCACATTTTCTTGCTGTGATAAGGAATCACTTTCTAACTTGTTAAATGCCATTTGGCCTTTAATGATGGCGTGACGGCTCCATTTTGTGGTTGAGACGAAAATCCTTTGGCTTCAGGACTTTTGAGCAAGACTGTACACTTTACTAGCCGCAATGAAAGACATCACTGCAATGCAGCAATCAAAGCAACTGGAACATCATTGCTACAGTACCAAAACAAGGTAATGCAGCAAATATGCTAAACTACAAGAACTAGCACTTGCTCTAACCCAATAGAACAGCAAATTATAATAATTTTGCTTAACTTACAGGAAGCTGATGTCACCTCCAGTGCCTTCTTTGCTCCCTGTGCTGAACATGGACACCTCGAGGGATGCGAGAATCCCTAATGACGTGTGGTACAAAACTTGTATGAATACACCACAAGTACTTGGACCATTGTCAACAAATCACCACCGTGCTGCTATTAAAAGCACGCAGCAAGATGACTAAAAAAACTGCCTTCTTTAACCCAAAGCCTCACCTTTTGGTCAAATGATAAATATGCTGACCTGAAGCAAATCTTTTAAAGACAGCATGCATCAGAGACTGTTCCACAGAAACACTAAATCACATTGCACAGCAAAACCAGCGATTCACAATCCTCTTGTTCCATTTTCATTTTAAGGCTCAAAGGCAATAACAAGCAAATAAAATATGAGATAACAAGCAAATGAAATATGAGAAACTTAACTTTCCTCTTAAACAAGTCCTCAACTGCAGTCCTTTTTCTTTACTTCCTTTTTCCTTTTCTTGCACTCTTTTCCCAATGCCCCTTTCTCCACCTTCCCCTCTCCATTCCCCAAACTGACAATCAATCCCTGCATTCCCCAAACCTACAGTCAATGCCTAATGCCGTTTCCCAATCTTCCCCTCTCCATTCCCCGAACTTACAATAAATTCCCCGAGTTCCCCAAACTTAGAGTTAATGCACCAAAACCTAAAGTCAATGCCTAATGCATTTTCCCCATCTTCCCCTCTCCATTCCCCAAACCAACAACCAATTCCCAAATTCCCCAAACCTACAGTAAATGCAGCCAATCATGCACAATACATACCCCAGCAGGCATCCAAAAAGTAAACACCACACGCAGCCACTCATGCCCTCATTCAACCATCCAACCAGACGCACCAGTTGAGAGCCTAGTGGGCGCTAACCGTGCAAAACCAGCGTGGAAGTCCGCTTGACAACCAGTGCGAGAGTGCGGCAAGTCTACTGCTATGGTGCAGTAGGTCGCAAGCGTACCTACCAATGTCAAAAGAGAAGTGCGCAGCTACGGAGTGAAAAGATGCGTGAATATGAAGCAGCCACTATGATGAAAAGTTAAAGCAAGGGCTGCAAGTGTTGCTATGTTTAGAAGGACACTTAACCATGAGAGGCAAGCGCAGCACGGTCGCACCGACTGTCACCGAGAAGACCACCAGAGAAAAAGTCACTACTTGGAACATGCGATGGTTAGCATATGAGCCTCGGAAGAGCTCTTCCCAAAAATCTTGGATGCTGCCAAGGGAGAAATGTTTAAAGCCAACAATCAGGCAAATTTCTTGGTAATTTCAATAGAAACTAAATATTATGAGCCGATGCCATCTTGGGCGATTTTAAGATGCCCAAGACAAGATCTGCAGGCATCAAGGCTCGATTTAAAAAGGTGGAACGGAATTCCGAGGGGAAAAAACTAGAGCAGTGCCGGGGCTCTTGTGGTTAGTGCATAGAACTTTTGCTCTCCACGGAAAAACAGCAAAGTTGAAAAGCTGTGGTTAACAGCTGACTTTACATTCTTTGTGTACGCTTGACCTTCAACTAGCCACAGGTCACAGTGGGGCTATACAGCTTAACCATGGTACCACCTATGGTGTAGCAACACTTCACTTTTGTCCTTGACCTTTGGTAGCAGATACAGCATCACATGTTCCCTCTTGTAGCTGATGAAATGCTGCAAAACCATGTCTGCCCACGTCTAAACCTAAGCCTAATGAAAGCAAAACGATCCTCTCACTTCGCCCAACTAGGTTTAGTGTGGTTAAACACCAGGCACTTTTTTACCTCGAAGCCAAGCTTTAGCCACAAAATGCAACAGCAATATTGACCCGAACTAGCTCAATGTATATTTATTTACCTCAATACCTATTTTGTTCAATTATTCCCTCTTTCAGTGACTAATAGATTTATCGAGGAAATTCTGCAGCATTTTACTTACGGAGTTTGCGAAAAGCTTAACATGACAGTGCCAATGTGCTAGACTCGATGCATTCGATGCATTCCCGCCACGTATTTCACCCCGCAGAGGAAATGGCCGAACATCGACCAACTTAAAAGGTAAAGTGAAGAACTCCACACACTAATCTCATCCCTTTCACTGCACTTTCGTTGGGTTTAGTGCAATGTGCAAAGAGACCAGCCATGAAGAAATCAGTGGCACAAGTGACAAGCAGAGCCAAGAAGTGTGAAATTTTATTTCCAAGCGCTATCTAGAAAGAAGCGTGGGAGAGACTTTTCAACGTAGAGAGCAAACCGTCAAAAGAAAACACGGGACTGCACCTACGCCTAATAAAGAACAGCTCAGCATCTCGCAGGCATGGTAGGCCGAGCTCAGGCAGACTTACTCGGTCTCCGGTTTCCAAAAGCAGGCCAAAGTGAATGCCAGAGCCCATTAAAGGAACCCCTAACGACGACTCCATCCAATTTCTGATCCCCTGGGAAAAAAATTGGCGCCTCCACCTTTGTGGCCCCGTTGACGAGAAAACTGGATTTAAACGTTAAACCTCATCTTCCCGCCACTGGATTCGAACCCTGAAAATAGTATTTGCAGTTGGTGACCAAGTGGAGGTGAATTGTTATGTGATGTTGCAAAACCGCATTGATAACGAGGTCGACGATGAACACAATTCTGTAATCACCAGCTGCAACTCAGTGTAGCCGAGCCACAGAGACCATAGCTAAAAAAAAAAGAAAAAAGAACTGGTGTTACTGCAGTCTGCTTGTGAAAGCAGCCAATAGTGGCGGTTCCCACGTTTAGTCTGACCTAGGTCATAATTTTGTGTCGAAATTTAAGTAATTCTGCAAAAATCTGCAATTTGGCCTACCTAAGCTTTGTGTGCGCCCAATTAGAGTTTGCGTCATCTGTTTGGAGACTCCATCAGCCTTACTTGTTTAGCATAACTGAAGCTATCCAGAATCGTGCCACTACATTCATAATCAAAAACTATGACCATAGTGCAAGTATATCACAAATAAAATGTGACCTTGGCCTTGAATCATTACATATCTGTCGTTCGATCCCTCTTTGGTTACCTCCTCCGTGAACCCTTCCACTCAGAGCTCCTTCCCAAACATCTCGGATACTACATAATTGACAAAGTTTTACAAGCATCAGTGCTATTATTCGGGCATTCAATTCATCTGCGCTGTCTCGGGCCATATCACTTGAACTGATCTTCCTGGCATTATCGCTCCCATTACTAACCGCGACACAGAGAGAAATTGTTCGACCATTACTCATCGTGATAACATTTATCAAATCTCCCCGTGGCTTGGCTTATGGCTTGTTCCATTCAACTGTCACGCTCATTTTCCTTGTTTTTGCCATTTGCCTCTAGGTTACATTTCTCCGCTGTATTCTATAGCATATTTCTTGGGTTGTGTTTGATAGTTTCTTTACCATTCCTGCGCTGCATTGCTGCATGTTAAGTTTTGATGTTATGAACTGTATTTTTAGACTGTTTCTGAGCCGCTAATTCATTTTACCTATCTCTGCATTTCATTTAAAATTTTCACATCTAATATCTAGTCTGTATAAGACAGTTGTTGCCTCCCTTACACTACGTTCCGAACTGGGGCCTGTAATGTATTTTGAACAAACAAATAAAAGCTCCTTATTCAGTTTACAATATCTCAGTAACATAAAGAAGGTAATTTATTCACCTGAGCCAATTCAACTGGCCCTCTACATCATTTGAGGCATAAAAGACCAACACAATGACTGGTTAAAATAGGCTACAATTTAGATTAAGCAACATATTAATGTAATGTTTAATGCCATTTACTGTACACAGTGTAAGCATTTGATAATCAATTTTGAGAACTGCATTTCAAAGGCCCTAGATAAGTTGTAGCCTTATCTAGGGCTGCAAGATGGCAGCCTTGTTCAGCCAGTAACTATTCGCCTCTTGCTTCCATTCCTCAGTCCATGACAGCTTCCCTACTTTTCTTTTTCCCTTTTACTTCTTTTTCTTCGCTTTCTCTTTTTCAAGGCTTTGCTCTTCGTTTGACTTTGCCTTGGCTTAGCACCAGTCCACTCACGTGGGCATACCACTTCACCCCCATTATTATGCCCTTCCTATCTGATTGTGCCCTCACAACAGAGCTGCCCCCCCACAATGCCATTCTTTCCCACGTTTCTCTAACCATGTGTCTGCTTAAGAGAGAGGATATTGTTCTTTAGAGGTTGCGAATGTGCCCTGTCATGGCAGCAGTCGCCCACATTTGTATGTGCTCGAAACATGCCACATGGCCCACAAGGTATAGTACGAGATGCACAGACTGGCTTCCTTAAAATAAAGA
The DNA here is from genome assembly GCA_023969395.1 of Amblyomma maculatum. Lineage (NCBI taxonomy): Eukaryota > Metazoa > Arthropoda > Arachnida > Ixodida > Ixodidae > Amblyomma > Amblyomma maculatum. The sequence goes on from JAJIZL010025950.1 coordinate 23,049, forward strand.
TAAAATAAAATAAATAAATAAATTCAAATAATGAGGGCTGATGTAGAGACTCGACATGGGCCTCTCTTGACCAGCAGACAAAGTGCTAACTACAACTACTGCTAGTCGCTATTTTTGCTAGAGCATTTTATCAACACACCCTCAATGGCAACAAATTCCCCGGTGCAGCCCCGCGTCTTCCCTTGGTTATGCCGGTCAGTCAGTCATGTTAGTGGCAAGCAGAAAGAGAAGAGGGCTCCCTCTCACCTGCTGAAGAGCAGGTAGCTGGGCTAGAGCCCCCCGAGGAGCAATGGCCGCCACCAACTCTAGCAGAGCTACCATCATCAGCATCACTGCCCTCACCGCCACCACATGGGCGGCGGCGGGGAGGCGTCGAGAGAAGAGCACTGTTCCCGTCAGGATTGGCACCGCCCGACTTACTTGGGTCCAGCAGCAAGGACAGTCCCGGTTCCCATATCTCCCTGCGCCAAAAGAAGGGGTTATGGTGTGAACAAGCTGTTGCAGCACTGCACGACATTACACCCCCCAAATTCATTCCACTTTTGTGCAAGAATTTTTATTTCTGCCTCATCACAGCCCTTACAGGCCAAAAGAAACCAAATTTAGCGGCACTGTTTTAAATCCAACCGACTTTTCAATCCGTCAAGTCAAACAGCACATTCTCAAACAAATTTTTAGTCCACTGTGATCACGAATTGTTCAAGAATCAACCATTGTTACTTTCTGCACGCAAAACATCCCAGAGTCATGAAGGCTCCATCTAATTTCAGTCATTCTATCTATCTTCATACCTATATAGAAGCAATTACAAAATTTACATAGATGGAAAACTGTGGGAAGCTTGTGATGACCAAAACTACTTTAAATACATTTTCTGCCCCAGAAACAGTGACCATATCAAGCAGTTTTGAAGATATGCTGTCGTCACTCAATGTACGTCCCACGAAAAGCAAATTCTCGAAACCGAAATGCAAATTTTTGTTTTCACATTTTCGTGTGAATATGAAGGCAAACAAGTTATAGATGAAGTTGATGAAGCACTCAAGATGCTTTTCATGCAACTGTGTACTGCTTACCTCTAGAAAATGAAAACTGAGCATTCATTCTTCACCCTTCCTTCCCAGTTCACCCTCTTACAATCTGAACTCAAATTGGACTGCGAGTATGCAGCATTACCAGCAGAATCAGCCGGCCAGCAACATTCAATGCTGGTAAGAAGCTTCTCCCATATCCCTGTCCTGCTTCCCGTGTGAGCTGCAGCCGCAGGCTTAACCCCACAAACATTCCAATCTCACCCGAGATTCTCATATTGATTCCACAACCATAAGGACTCGTACATTTTTCGCATCACATGCCGTGCCTACATTCGTTTCCTCCGCTTGGTTATAGAAGGAGAATGCATAAAAAGTAAACAAGGTAATCGTGCGCTGAATACTTATAGTGGTTTAAGATATTCACTTGTATCGTATTTGCAAATTGAATGCAGCCATTGTGTAGGTTGTTTCAATCTAACCTTTTGAGAAAAGAATGAGCGAAATAATTATGTCCTCGCAAAGTGAGGTGGTGGAAGCCTTCTGCATCCTCTTAGGACCCGAGGTGCAAAGTGTGTCAATTACTTTGTTTCTTCATTTATGAAATATATGAGATATGAAAACCTGGGTTCCGATAGTCCTCCATCTCTTCCAGGCCAATTAGGGAGACATCTCATCATGCATTTCTAGCTACAGACGGGAATCTGAGGGACTTTCCTCAGCGGCCAACTTTGACCATATTCATCAGATGTAGCAAGCACGAGTTTTCAGAAGAAGCTGACAAAAATAACTTTTCATGTCAACAAAAGCTATCCCCACAACTGCTGTGCCTGCAGTTGGGTTGTCCAGTAAATATACTGGACAAATTTTCCATTGCCGGGTGTCAGGAGAACACGAGTTTCATAGACTGGATGTTGCGGAGACCATAATAGCACAGTTTCTGTGTCCTGCTGTGAGAAGCCAATGACCACTCACTCAAGGTGTGCGCGGCTCTGGTAGTGGTCGAGCAGGTCCCGGATCACCTTGGAGTTGTGGATGTCCACCTGGAAGTCCCGCTTCCCAGACCCACCCGTGGTGAACAGTCCTTTGGACTCGCTCTCCGCACACAGCGCATTGTAGACCTGGTTCAGGGAGTGGATGTCCTGCACCCATCACATGCCACTGGTCAGTGTTTAACACCATATACTTTTCAAAACAAATAACCGCTCAAATATACAAAGATAAAAGCAATAATGAGAACTACTCGGTCTAATCTTTCCTGCCAGGAAAAAAAAAAGTTCAATGTTCGAAGATATAAAAGCCCCATCTATTACTGAAAGAATTTGAATCAACATTATTCTCATTCCCCCCCTCAAACTGAGGACAGAAAATGAATACAGACCAACTTACGTTTCTTCTGGACATACCGTTGGAGAACCACAGCGAGTCAATATCAATTCCAAGACTTTCACTTTGGTCTCTTTTCACCCCATCCTTCATCACTTTTCTGCCAGCATGGTTAAGATGACCACTACAAGTGGAACAGTTACTGTGCCTTTCCATTCCTCATACTAATTATTATTAACTGAAGCATCCAAAGGCATTATGAACGCCACGGTGCCTTTCCATGCCAAACTTGTACCAGCCAAGGTATGTTGCTGGGCGAGTTGGTTAATCACTGTCAGAGAAAGAACGCTAGTAGGCGACGGACAAGGATGAGGAGGACACACACGCGCGCGTGTGTGCGTCCTCCTCATCCTTGTCTATCGCCTGCTAGCATTCTTTCTTTGTACCAGCCATGATTCGCTACTCCTATTTTGTCAGCCTCTAATATCTCCCCATTACTCTTCAAAAGGTTTCATTCTTTCCGGTTATGCCCTGTGATGAATGCCTGGCCAGTGCACCTGTATTGTGAAAGACATTAGGGCTTGCTAAACTAGTGGAAGGGCAAGATGGCGTATTGCTTCGGAGAGAAATAAATAGCACAAAAAAAAACATGAAAAGGAGAGTCCTGTATCCTTCTCTGCCTTTTCATGCGTCTTCTTTTTTGCACTATTATTTCTTCCGAAAGACATACCTGATCATGACAATGAGCATGTGAAATGCATTCTCACAACAAGCAGCCTACCCTGGCTAGTATACCACTCTAATGATTCCAAAAGCTACTTGATTTTATTTTCCAATCACCCACCCTGCATAGCTGGCTCAAGGCCAGAGGGAATGTGGACAGGTCACTTCAGCCAGCAATGGCAGACTGTAGTACAAGATTAAAATCGAACTGCCGCATACATTATCTCTACATTATATTTCGTCAACCTTGGATTTGCAAGAAAAGCTACATTTTCTAGCATTTTTAATTTATTTTCAGAGAACAAATTCACTTAGTGGAAACACAGAATAAAAATCCTGGAAACTGCAGTTTATGTTCTACATTTGTAATTCTAGTACTGCCTTTGCAACATAAATGTGGCTCCTCGCACTGCTAGTTTCCCCGTTGTGTTTAAAGCTATTTCTTAGAAAAACGTACAAATGCGTAAAAACAAAGATTAAAAGCACGATAATATTGTGAGAGCTTTTTGGTACCATTTAACCATTTTTTACAGCGACACCTTGTGTAGAGCGTTGGCAGTATCACCGATCTGATTATGTCCCTGCTACGGAACATCTTATGATTATTACTTTTAAAGTCTCACCCCACCTTACACCACCCCTTAACACGAGGCTACAGGTAGTAAATAATGTACAAATGAATTTTTACTAACTCCCTTTTTCCAGTTTCTGCAGTCGAACGATGGCTATGATGTCAACATTTCTTTTAGGTCACATGAGAAAAAGACATTTTAGCCCCTTCATCACTCCATTCATCCCAGCACTTGTTTCACAGTGGTTTAGGTGCAGAAATTAATTAAATGACAAAGCAGGTATAAAGTTTTTTGCTTCATTTTACCTGAACTTGATGAAACAGCCGCCATTCAGTAGCTGATACTAAAGTGAAGTACAGGAGAATATCCTATTATCAATCATTTACTACATTCACAGGCAAATCTAACACGGTGATCAATATATACGAAGGTTTATGCACCATTCAAGCAAAGAAAGCGCACGACCAAATAATGTAGTGCCGATTACATTCCTTTAGCACCTGCCTATGGGGGAACAGCATAACGGCATTTAACAAGTCGCGTGAACTTGAACGAAGCTCAAGTTTGATGGCATCTACGAGCATCCCGGTCCACCAACCTGAGGAGAACACTGGAAGCCCTGGTTTTCGATGACATCCATGAACTTGTCTAAGGCAACGACACCATTCTCGGGTGCATCGCACAGTTCAACAAGTTGCTTCAGGGCATTCATAACTGACGAGCTGCCAAGCTCGTCGGTCCTTGCCGCCAGTTCCTCCGAACCTTCGCCCTCAAAAGTCTCTCTGGCCTCTTCACCATTTCCCAGAGGACTTTGAGGTCTCTCGGAAGGCAGGATCATCTCTTCTGATGACAGGAAATCACAGGGCAACTGTTCACTGCCGTCGTCCATACGGGCACGAAGGAGTCCCGAGTGATTATTTAGCCCATGGCTGGAGAGAAACAAAAATTAGAGAAGAAATTAACACATTGTTTTAGTCCTCTAATTTGATGCCTGTGCAAGCATGTACCATAGTAGACAAGCTAACCTACTAAAACATGCAACTGCACCAGACTACAAGGCCAGGGAAAGAAACTTGGCAAACTGTTTTGCAGCTTTGACTGTGTGGGAACAGATTAATCCAATTCAGCTGTTTCATGATATGAATTATCTTGCACAGAAAAATGCACCCCCACATCCCTTCTTTTACATAACAGAGATTACCACAGGAGAAAATAAAAGGCTGGTAATGGCAGGCAATCCTGCATCATGACGTGACTTTTACTTGACAATTTCTTTTATACATACTCACCTGACTACAGTAAACCATAACTGACTGTTCACATCATACTAGTATGGGAGTTATAAATAAGGGTTCTGTTCTAGGTTCTGTGTAGGCATTACATGAGTTTCTTATCGAGTACTGCAAGTGATGTTAGCAAAAAAGCAGCTACCATCCATTCCTGCACCAAATTGACATGTCTGTTACTTCCTTAGCTACCTCTGAACCCTTTCCCCCGAAAAACATTCTGACCTCTTCTACGCAATATGTTACACAGGGCTTCGAGGTCTTTCTATAAAGTCAGCAGAAGCCCCCAGAATCGTGGCTTCGCTACGGCCAAAACGCAGCGCAAAGATAAGGGTTTGTTATCAAACACTTGACGTGATGTAACTGAAACATAAGAATAGTGTGCGCTTAAAATTAAAAGAAGCTTGCCACGGACTATAAGAATTGAAAAATGGCGACGACGTGCTCTCACAACAGTTCCTTGAGCCCTCGGCTTTCTGGGGGTAAAGGTGGCAAGTGAGCAGTTCTTATAATGCATTACGGATCCTCAGCCGCCGGTATTGTCAAAAACAAAAAAAAAGAAAAAAAGAAAAGAAAACCTGCATGGCCAAAAACTTACACATTTAAAACTGACGGCATGAGCAGACGAAGCTTTCAAGGCGTGAAAACAGTGCGAACGCTGAACTCCCGAAATAGACTTTCAAATCACCATCAATCTTTTGACAAGCAATAAAAAAGAAAACAACGCATGCAAAACTTCACAAGTTTGCCAAAGGACGCCGCAACAGCCGGTGGCAGTTACGTGGAACACAGCAGACTGCAAACGCACATCGGCGCATATTAAAGAACATTGAACGCCACTTTGTAAACACACCTCGAAACGGAACGTATACATGTCACATAACGTGTCTCGTCTTCATGCACCGACATCGCCCAAGAAGACGCCGATGACGAACTGCCTCTCGGTGTTTCGAACTCACTGGACGCACAAAGGTCAATGCGGCCGAATCGGCTACGTCTCCACGCGCTAGGCAACGTTGACAACGTTCCCGAGCTGGTTGGAATTCGCGAGACAAATTGATAAAAGACGAAAAACTCACAGTAAAACGGTGACAGAAACTCAGAACACTAGAATCAAATGATGGCGCCGAAAGGCCCAGAGAGCAGGAGGGAAAATTTCCCGTACGGTGGAAGCTACGATACTTCATCAGCCAATCACGGTTCATGAAACTGCGTTAAGCGTGTTCCTCCGCGCCGCGTCGTCTGCACTTCTGCTATGGTGGTTACTTCTGCCCTTCCTCCACGACTTCTGCTATTTCTTCTCCCGGCATATGCAAGTATGGTTGCGAAAAAAAAATAAAAAAGGTGTAAATAGATGCTGTTAAGCACCAAACCCTCAATAAAAATCAAAAAACATTCAGAACTTTATAACAACACTTCGCGGGACGTTATGTTGTTCGTCTCACTTCCCCTTAAAAACCAGGCCAAGACGACAATTTTAGCTTAGTGGCGCCATCTAGTTTTTCTAATTTAAACCATTTTTCTCAACGAACCAACTTTTCTCGATAGGCCTAAACGCGAGGAGAGGGCGGGCGGCAAGGAGGCTGCAGCCCAGGGCCTCGTCTCCGAGGGTAGGAGAAGGGGACCCGTTTATTCTAATCTGCTTAAAATATGGCACCACAGATAAAGGAAGTTCGTGCAGCAGGCACATAGAGTAAAAACCAGATTGAGGAGACGGTGGCCGCCGTCTCTAATCAACAGTTAACACTCCCCACCGCACTGAGAGGTCATTTATTATTATTTTTTTTTTTGTGAGTTGATCTGCGCTTGCTTAGGAATTGGAGAATAGTTTTTTTATGGTGAGCCCTACATATCTCAACTAGTACTTTCATCTGTTCTTTTCCGGCGATTTACGGGAGGGCAATAGGCCGCGTCAGACAGAGTGAGTCCCGGACTTCGACTCGCTGAGCATTAAAGGCGCTGCGCTAGTGTTCTGTGCATCGAGGCAAACTAGAACCCTAGTGTGCTTTAAAACTAATGCAATAATCACAATTAACACATCTTCTGCTTTATTTTTTTATATTATGTTTTTTGTAGTTTCGTGTAGTGAAAATAAAACGGGGTATGAAACGGAAGGACTGCCGGTGAGATGGGGGGGGGGGGGGGGGGGGGTGGGGGGGGGAATTTTACATAATTTTAGCCCAAGGTCGCCTTTCTTTTCTTTTTTCAGTCCGGCCCTGCCTAAACGAGGCCGCAACGTAGTTACCCGAAATCATCAGTAAAAGGTATTTTACTATCATAAATGTTGCTGTAGGTGAGATGAGGCCAAGCAAAAGACTTGCTCCATTTATGATTTATGAACGTACAGAAGAACCCGAACACGTCCATTGGGAGAGCTTCAAAGCGCATCGCCATGTTGGCATTGCATAGAGGAATTAAGGTCCTCCTTACTACATACAAGAGCTACTTGCACTACTGTTGAAGGGAACTACCGGAAGAGAGACGCCGAAGCGCCGACCATTCCCGACATCTTCTGCTCTCCATCGTCTGCTGCGAACTGCAGCTATATGGGAGGTGTGAACGAAGGTAATGGCAACCCACTCCAGTATTTCCTGCCAAGAAAACCCTATGGATGGTTAGCCTTGACCGCCTCGTAAAGAGCAGACATTAGTCTGCCAACCAAGATCCGTATAACTCGTGCTATGGTCTTTCCAGTTGTGATGTATGGATGCGAGAGTTGGACTGTGAAAAAGGCTGACCGCCGAAGAATTGATGCGTTTCAATTGTGGTGCTGGCGAAGACTCTTGAGAGTTCCTTGGACAGCCAGAAGATCAAATCAGTCGATATTGTCGACCATAAACCCTGACTGCTCATTGGAGGGTCAAATTCTAAAGTTAAAGCTCAGCTACTTTGGTCATCTGATGAGAAGAGAGGAGTCGCTGGAGAAAGATTTGATGCTGGGAAAGGTTGAGGGTCGCCGGAGAAGGGGTAGGCAGCGAACGCGATGGTTAGATGGCATCCTCGAGGCACTGCAGATGAAGTTATGTGATGTTAGGAAGATAGTGAGAGACCGGAAAGCGTGGCGTGACATGGTCCATAGGGTCACGAAGAGTCGGACACGACTGAACTGAACTGAACTGAACGAAGGATCGGCTTATCTGGATGATGCATGACATTTTTCTATGTCACGTAAATCAAAAAGCCGCGGGGCGAACAAAAAAAAATCTTGATATTTTCTTTCTTGATTTTTCCCAGAACGAAAGGCAATGAGCTGCCGCGGCTGTATGGGGATAATCACGGTGTCACCTTTCCCAGGTTCAGTTTTGCAGGGTCGGCATTATTGACATTTATTTTTTATATATTGTCCTTCTGAAAATTTCCTCATTAATTTATGGTCTACTGGGGTTTAACATACCAGAGCGACCTAGGAATCCATTATATAGATGGCTTCGCATTATAATTAGGCCACCTGAAGTTCTTCAATCATTCTTTTTGGCGAAAATGGTGAGATGGGCAGTTGGGCTGCTGGGACACGTGGGCGGGGAAATGGGCGATAGGAGGGCGTTACAGTCAATTTAGCGATAGTTAGCGATAGTTCTGTAACTCTAGGACAACGCGGTTGACTCCGAAGTCACGACAGTCGGTCGACCCCTACTGAAAAAATTGTATGAGGCAATAACCTCACATTTTCTCACACAATTTCACTCAATTCACATATCAAATCACATACAAGTCGCATATAATTTCATAAGGTTTCATAGTTTCTTGTACATTATTATAAATTATGTACATCATTTTATGATAATGATGTGCACCGTATGAGAGTCTATGCGATTGGATGAGATTTTATGAGGTTATTGTCCGGTAGAACTTTTGGTTTTTTTAGTAGGGACGCCACATAATTGAAGGGTGCAGGTGACCCCCTAGTGTCATACAAGAAAAGGAGATACCGTGGCTCGTTCTGCTCTACTCGAGGCGGACACGGTGGGATGCACTCCTCTCCACGGCTCAGTGGATTCGCATCGAGGCGAGAGCGCAGTGCTTGCTGGCTTCTGCACTGCTTTATCGCTTGTTTGCCGGCGACGCTAGTGTTGCTTTCAACACACAACCTTGGCTTGTGGAGGCCGCGGCCCGTTTTTCGTGTGCGTCGAAGAACGTCACGCGTCTGGGAAGATGAAGCTGAGTGACGCAAATGACTCACTTGACAGCGTGTACTCTTTTCTGCTCGCTCGGAGGCGCGCCTGTAGGTGTTTCGAAGATTTAGAAGAAAGAGCAGGGGTGAACACAGGAAGGCCAAAACAAGTACACCCGCCCAAATCTTTAACTGGCGTGGGCGATGGACCTTTTTCATGCTCCTGCGCCTTTGGTGGAAATAAACTTAGCGGAAGGACACATTAAGCAAGGGCTTGGGCAGCCGTAGCCTATACCTGGACGTTTAACAGGTTAGCTCCTCTTTAACGCTCAGAATCACAGAAAATGCGGCCGTCACGCGCACCAGCTAAAGATCTGGGCGGCTGTATGCAAGCGTAGCCATACGGCTAGAAGTTGCAGGTTGTACAGAAACTTATGGCGAATTCAAGTGGAAGAGCAGGCGCAAACGAGAGCCCTTCAAAAGTGCTCTCAGACTAGCGGGCGCCCTCCAGTAGGAGAGCAGATGTAGAATCACTTGCTTCCAATGGTAAAAGAGGAGAGCTTTTCCTCTGCTGAGAGCACCCGAGTGCACTCCCGGCTGCTCCCTCGTCTAAAGCGAGTGTTGAGGAAGTCACATGGCATAAAGCGTCATATCCGCGCCATCTTTTTTTTTTTTTTTTTTTTCTTGAGTCGGCGACGCTCAAAATGGCGGCTGCAAAGCGCCGGCAATCGGTGGGCGGAAAGCGTTGCTCAGGTGCTGTATGCATGTTTCAGAGTCGCTGCTGGCGTCGAAAGGGCCAAAAGAGGCAGATCGCCGCGCTGTGAGAACAAAGGCATACAAAAGAAGCGGTTCTACACGGAGCGTTGGCCTCTCCTCGGGTTGCAACTGCCGCCACTGCGGGCAGGCGGAGAATGCTGGGGAGAGAAGTGCGGTCACATAAGGTCTCTTCGATTTGCCTGCACCAGCTGCACTAGTTCAAGTAGTGCAGAACCGCCGTCCTCGTTTTGCCAGTGCCGCGCGCGCCGTCTGCACTTCTCTCCTCGTTTTGTCAAGGTGCAAGGCTAGTTCTGCACGAGTTCTCGCTCACTCTGCACTCGCTCCAGAAGAGGTGCAGAAAAAAGTGCAGCATGGCGTACGCTCCGCTTGGCCAAGAGCAGACGACGCTGCGCATCGTTCTGCGTAGCTTTTGTAAAGTCCGTCTCCTTCAGAACCCGGATGGTTCGCTGCCAACGGATCCGCAAATAGTTGCGTATACAAGGTAGTTGGGCTGCATGCTGATGATTGGCATTTTGTTGATGGAGGAGCGGTATTATATGTAGTTGTGGCCACATATGTAATGGTACGTGGCCGCGATTCGGCACCTTCGCGCGCGTTGTCCTACGTAGTATTTTTTTTTTGTTTTTTTTTATCACGTTGTGACCTCGGAAGACGGATGCGAACAGAAATCAGTTGCGATCGATTGAGTTTCTGTCGTGCCAAGTGTGTGTGCCACAAGACAGCTTGCGCAGCGACTATGCGACATCAAACTTGTCGCCCACGGAGCGCATAGAATGTCTGAGAGCGCAATGAGGTACAAACATACGTGCGTCAGCTAGTGCTTTTGGACGAAGTAAGTTCGTGGAAACCAATCAAGCGTCTTGTTAGGCAGTCTTAATTATTTAAACTAGTACTCGTGGCAACTGCTTACAACGTTAATTCTCTCGTACCCAGGCGCATGAATGGCACCTTCGCAGACCGTCCGATATAACGATCGTGCGCAGTCGCACGTATTTGGTCAATTGGTGTCACTGTTAGTCGTCGTCACTTTCCGATCGAGCGCTGTAGGCCTACGGCAGCTGGCTTCGAAACGACGTGATCATGTTACTGATGTTACAGCACGCGATGCATGATGCGCGCACGCGTCTGCTAGGTTGCAGAGTCCTACACTTGCGTACTCGTTTTGGCAGCTGCCGCCGCACGCCAGTGTCGGAACTGGCACTGCACGCTCACGTGACCACCTGGTACCGCTGCAGCACTTTTAAGAACTAGTGCAGCCAGTGCAAGCCAAATCGAAGAGACCTATAGTCGTGGCGGGCTGCTCTCGAAACGCAGAGAGCGTTCCCGTGGGAGGAGAGTTACACCTGCGCTCGGCGTGCTCCTGTACTGCTCTGCACTGCTCGGCGCCTCTGCTCTAGTCCCCCCAACCGAATGCGCCATTAGTAGCGAAAGAAAACATGTATATATCACAGACTAGCCGTGACATTCATGAGGCGTATTCGTGGGCGCGTTGCTTCTTTACAGAAATTTAAGCTACTTGCATATGTTATCGCCTATGTAAATAAATGTCATTGAGGCTCGCGCTAATGATTGATTGACTGTGCAATGGCAATCTTCTGTTAGAAGACCTTGACCACATGGAATGCGCCCTGGAGCCATCGTCACGTTTTTCTTTTATTATTTTTTTTTCAAGTGAAGGTAATGTTTTAACCTCAGTGAAATCGTATATGATAGCCTTGTGGTCAAAGAAGTAAACACTCCCATGCCCCATCTCTCTCTCTCTCTCTCTCTCTCCCCTTCCGTTTAGTGAGATTCTGATCCTTCGAGGCTGCGACGCTGTAGAAGGCGGGTGCAAGGGTACAGACTGTTCGATTCCCATCTCACTTTTCCATTTGAAAGAACCTTCCCGAGTTGCCAGCTTATTCGAACTGTACCATGTCATCTGTTCTGGTGACGTCACACAACCCACCGACCACTCACATGCCCGGAAACTTGCATGAGGCAGAGAATGAACAACTCTTCCCAATCCTTACTCTCTCCACGACAAATAGATGGTCATTAAAAGTTTTTCTTGTTACCCGAACAAAAAAGGCTAACTACTCTAGAATTTTGACGTCTTGCAGTGTTCAATGAGAGCAAGATAAACATGCCGAGTGTATTTAATGCCCCAATCGCTTATCGGAATCACACAGCATACTGCGCACCATGGAGTACATGTAGTTTCCAACTGAAGATTCTTAGAGCTGCAAACAGTGTAACGAATTCCATCTCAGTGTAAGAAGAAAACACAATGAAGGTATACCGTCAAATGCAGAAGCCCTGATCAACATAGCTGCGCTTTAAAGACAGCAGCAACCAAAAAACGTGCGTGTCGAGAGGAAGAAAAGGACATGGTGTCAGCCGGGGTTCGAGGGATGAACAATCTTAACACGAACGCGACGCAATCTCACTCTCTGCTCCTACTGTGCTGCTTTCTCTACTACACACGAAAGAGAACACTGTGAAGCCACATTAAATTCGCCACCGCGTCAGCTTGTGGTGCATACGCTCCGCGGTAGATGCAGTGCTCAGGCAAGGGGTCGCGCCCTGGGAGTAGCGCCAAAGAGTGGTGTGTCACGACCGGGGACAGACGACGCGACTCGGTCGTGACTGTCCCGTCGCGCTCTCCACGAAGACTCGTCTGCGGCTTCATGAAAGAATAGGATAAAGAAAGTAGATCTGTCCCCTGAAGACCCGCGTAGAGCCCCCCAAAAAACTGCACGAGACAAAAGGAGAAAGCAAAGAAAGAATGGTGATGTCCGCAAGAAAACCAAGTACAACAGCGATGAGGAGCGAGACGTGAAAAACCACGGATAGGCGAAGCAGAGCGACACGAATGCCGCGTGGGCGGCGATTTGCGGCGACACGTGCTAGAGATTCGCTCCGAAATGATGGAAACGTGACCGTGTACGCCCCTCTCTCTCTGACGTCGGTTCCTGGTGTCTTCTTTTTTTTTTCTTGCCTGTTTTATGTAGCATTTTTTTTTTATTTGTGCATGTATACACTGAAGAACCAGACTTACCTGTATATAACAAGGGTACATTTCCTAAAACCGGTATCTGACGAAAAAAAAGAAAAGCAGTACATACTGCTAAGATAACCATTACCTCCGTATAGCCATAGAAAGCCCATGCTGTACTGAGGCTATATTATACTTCCTTTCTTTAAGTTCACCTGGATAGCATGTGTGCAACCTATCCTCCTGCCTATGCAGCCGTGCATCCAGTGTACAGTTTTAACATCGAAATTGGTGCGTGGTCTTTATTGCCCTCCAGGTGGGATCCGCGGTACGGGAAACAGAAGTTCTGATGCAGAACTGGGTTTGCACCCGTACGTCTGGGGGGCAAGCCATGGAATGTAGTTCCACATTAATTAATTAATAATTAATTAATTAATTAAATAATAATTAATTAAGTTACAGCCAGCCTTCGCAGACGGCACTATGGGTGGGACGCAGTACGTATACTCCTTCTCGCAAGATGTTTGCCCTGCGAAAGACTGCGGAGACCTGGCCTATTGTACCTCTTGCCCCTTGGCACTGTAATAAGTAATTGTTCTCCTACTGTCGCCTCCACCAATTAGGGGTGGGAGGGGGGGAGGGTAGGCGAGAGGAGCGTTGGAGCACAATTACCCATTGTAGCAACGTTTGTTTTCTGGCTAGTTGGTTCATTCTTTCAAAGTGGAATATTTCTAGCGCAACACATAACAACGGGGACCAGACAGGCACTAACTCACAACTGTTTATACAGGAAGAAATCGCGTAAATAAATACACTTCTGTAATCATTCGTCATGTCACAGGATTGCAATCTTACACACGTGTCGCCAAGAAAAGTTATTTCCCCTTCAGGCACGCAGAAGTATCGCTGATACAGATATCAGACTTTTTTCTGGTGTAAAACGCTTAGAAGTTCGCATGCCAGAGTGTCATGAGTGTCAAACAGTTGTGAGCGCCTCTCTGGTCCCCCTTATGTGTTGCGCTAGGAATATTCCACTTTGATTACCTACTGTAGTGCGCATGATTCTGATAGCGCAACGGTGATTCTGCCTTTCGCAGTGCTGAACTTGTGAGGCTAAGTATAGCAAAGAAAGAAAAAAAAATACAGAACAGGAAAAAAATGACAGGAGATCATACAGTGTGATGCGAACAATCGTTTTCCCATTTTGCTTTCACTGTGGTCGCCTTCGTTTCTGTGCGAGAATTTGATTTCGCCACATAGCTTAATCGTTCTGCTGCTGCCTGAGCTCTTGGCGGTGTGTGTGGGTGGAGCTTCCGAAGTAGATGCGAGTGAGTGGCGGATCGGGATAGTTGGTGCATGAACTCCATTTTGAAAGCGCTCGAATCAATCAGCATCTTTGCCTTTGATCACATTGTTCTAGCGCTTTGAGGTTGTATTGGCAAGGGACCTTCTGGGAGGCGATGGTGGTCGGTCCGTATCGGTAGAGCTTTTGGAGACTGAATGAGAGTAGATGAGTGGTAGGCGTAGGGTTGCAGCCAGGGCATATATTTTTACCGGTGCTAGTTCGGAGTTGGGGTCAAGCCAGCCAAGGGGTTCGCTCAGTGTTTCACGTGCGCAAGCTTGTGAATAGGTGACCGTGTGCGCGGCTACACATCTATGCGCGCGCGGACATACACGCACACAGAACGTATTTTGGTCGAATAAAGCTGCTAACGCACTCAAACGAAAAAGTAAATAACTAAAAGGAGGGGGATAAAGAGGTTTAATATAGCCAAATGCGCCCGTTCTGAAATCAAACGCATTTATCTTTCTCCGAACAGTGATCAAAGATTATGTACCTGTTATAGCTTCTTTTTCTTTCTTAAAGGGCTATAGACACCTAATTTTTGGGTTCGTGTTGTATCATTTGTAATGATGCCTAGGACATTACTGTACACGGATCGCCACGTCACATTCAGCTACGGCTGCTGAATGATTTATAATCGAATTTCTTTTTCACCTGTTTCGGTTGCGGTGTTAACAGCCGAGCGATGGCTGTGACGTCACAGTCAAGTCTAGGTCACACGAGTGATGAAAACACAGCAATATAATCATTTCTGTGTCATTTGAATTCACTACAATGATAAAGGCATCCTGCCTCAAGAACAGGAATCACTGCAAGTGAAGAATGAGCGATTATATCGCTGTTTTTTCATGTCGCGCATCAAGACATGATTGTGACGTCACAGCCATATCTCGGATGTCTGTGATGAAATGGTGACAAAAGAAAATTCAATTATAAATTATTTAGCGGTCATAGGCAAAAACTGCGCGCAGATCGATATACAGAAAGGACTTACTCATCATTAACAAGAAGAAAAATGTCACCAAAATTTGGTGTCTATAGTCCTTTAAGACTGACTGCTTGTTGTCTTTCACTTCATGGTCAGTCGCGTTACATCTCTGAACACATTACAGCAAAGCTTTTCACCTGTGCCATTTTTCACCGGCGACCATTGCGAGACTTCTTTCGGTGTCGAAGTGGAGAGCGATGAGCTTGAACCAGCCCTTTGTATTATCAACATTGCAAAGTGAGGATGATGACGTCCACCGAGGTTATTATCCCCATTCCATATCCTGCGTACCAGCTAACACCTACCGAGATTCCCGGCTAATAGTGTATTTAGTTCGTCCTCTGTCTCCGCAGAAACCGCGTGACTAAAATCCTGTCTCCAAAGCAGGCACGAGTGACTTCTCTTTCGCCCCGCGCATTATGCAGACTTGGCTCGGCCGCAGTGCACAATGAAGTGCGCGGCATTTCCTCGTAACGGAATAGCAGGAGCGCGGCGCGGAGTGGTCCACGACACAAAACTCATTAAGGCGAGCAAGAGCATTCATCAACGCGGGACGCAGCGTGCACACCGGTTCGCCGCCGCGTTTTCCCGCGCGGTTAAGCCGAGGTCAAAAGAGCTCCTATGGTGTGCGAGAAAGCTTTCAGAGAGGCTCAACGGTTCTTGCATTGTCTTGCCCTGGCAGTCTGGTAAGAGTTTTGCACAATGCGTTCGAATGCAATTACGTGGTCCATTTTCTTCTCCCTTTCGCTTACGTTGCTCTGATTCTAGGTGCTTAACTTTCGCGTGCCTTGGACTGCACTAAACAGTATAGTCCTACTAAACACTACCGATGTGGGGGTATTCAGTTTAGCCCCTGTGAAATGTTTGAAGAGGGGTTCCTCGAAACCTTTACTGGTTGCGAAAGTCCCACTCAAAGGCTTTCAAAAGCGTCGCCGCTGTCGACTGCAGGACAGCAGGTTATTGAACAAAAAATTTCACATGTAGAAATGCTGCTATTGGCGCAACGATGACTATGTCACCGTCATACATAGCTGTTGAAGTAAGACGCACAGTGAAATATAATCAGGCATAATGCCGCTAGCTGACTCGTTCATGCATATAGGAGGTGTAATTTCGAAATCACTACAATGTTTTCGTAGTTGTTTTGTTTGTTTTTTTCGATACAAGGAAATGACAGTGGTTTCTGAGGCCATATATGCGCATTTGATGGTCCCGATCACTGTTAACACAGAGATCAGGGCTATTAAATACGGCTCCCATAAAGCGATACCACTCGCGGTCGCTATACGAGGCATGAAAAGTTACTTTCGTAGGCTAAGTATCATAAGATCATTTCGTAACTATGAAAACCATTGGGGCCAAACGCTCGCCCAATTTTGCTAACTCTAGCGCCGCAAACTAATGAGCACTGACGCCATGTTCATTTGTTTGGCCAGGTTTGGTAACCGCATGAGCATATAGAATTCCATTGCCCTGTTTCATCGTTCAAACTATTCGAGCAACGAGTGATTTGCTGATCGGCATCCACTCGGTTCTGTGACTGAAACAGCGCGAGGACAGTATAGGTTTGATTCGCCGCTCAGCGCAGTGGCCTGGAAGATCAAGTCTTATGGATTCACAATATTCCAGAACTACACAATTATGAGATAGAAGATTCTGGCTGTCTCGGTATTAATTTTGGGCAGGTGAAGTTTATGACGTCCGCTACAACTTCAGCCTGAAAGCTGCCTCATTTATAGAATAGTGCTGTCTCAGAGCCAGTATAGGCGCCTGGGTTTTGAGCTTGAGGACGCGAGGTTTGATTCCGGACACTGTAGCCGCCCATGTGCTGTTAGACGCCAGTTCACAAAAAAGAACCCGAGGCGGCAGAAATTATCGGCAGCCCCCAATTACGGTGTCCCTGAACCCCATGCACAGGCTGTTACACACTTAGGGGGAAACTGGGGGCTCGTGAGAGCCAGGTTCGCGAATCGCTGCCACCGAAAGCAAGGGAGAATGGGGGGCCAAATCACACGCGCAATGATCGGCTATATTTGCAGCGCATGCGCCTAGTGCAACCCATTCTCACCGGCTCTCTGTAGGAGCACTTCACAAAGCGAGGCGGCCATATTCTCCCAGTTTCCCACTAAATGTGAAAGAACCTGTACCAAATACGAATAATTTATACAATATCCATCATAGTGATGAAGAGAAACGATAACGTAAGATGGTGCAAAGCGGAGACAAGATAAAATTCATGAGGCGATATTAGGCAGGTATAATATGCGGTCGTATAGGGCCACTCTGGCCAGCATGCGTATAATCAGGGTACCAAACCTGCTACTTTGCATCCATGACATGGAGCGGGCAAGGCGGGGAACCAGCGAGCCATTTCCTTAACGGCAGGGGGTGCTTTCTACACCTGTGAACTCCATACCGCTTACTTGTTAGACATCGACGACGGACGCCGAGATGACAGCTTGAAGTCTAGCCGCATCGCGCCTGTCTTGTTAGCGATAGCGACGAATCCGGGTGTTGCACTACACTCGATACCGGGTGGTCGTTATCGGCACGAGCCATGCAGTGTTCCGGCAGAGTACCGACGAGAAGGCGCAATGGATACAATAGAGTTGCCCCACGGTCAAGGGGCCACTCGAAAGAGAGACCGCGCTTGCCGCTGATACGGGGTCTCTTCAATTTTCCTAACTGTGTGAACCTTTATTATCGCCGATTAGTACAGTGTGTTCAATGGGCAAACTGGAGCCTCCTGAATGTGTGATCGAACAAAAAAAAAAAAGATAATAAAACAGTGCACTATCGGAAAACCCCAATGGACATCCTCTGTGTGGCGCAAGAGGGGGCAGTCAGCCGCGGATGTAGTTGTTGCTGCTCAAGGGTAATAACCCTGAGTCTGAATCCATCCTCTCGTGATGAAAATGACGTCACCTATGCGGCAAATCGTACAGACCTTGTTCACCTTCAGATTCTGCGGGCACGGCTCTTGCGTGGACGCTCTGTACCACCCAGCCACCATACTGGTACGAGATTGTAAATGTGGAATACAAAGCTAGTTGCAGTGGCCCTGCATACAACTCCTTCATGATCAGAAGTAGCCCGCTATTAACGCTCTTCTTGTTACCTAAACCGAAAGCTAACCACTGTACAAGAGATTATGATGCATCTAAATTAATTAATAAACTGAGGCATTAAATAGATGATATCGCTTACAGTTGCAACCAATCAGCGGGGATATACAGGACACTATAGACTACGGCCCATTGTTACCAACCGGTGTTTCTCATTTAGGTTGCATTATACTACAAAAGCTCAAACGGAGGGCATCTCGCGGCCCAGAGGACACTGCCCGAAGATAAGGGGCGGGAGAGGAGGAAATATGCAGCGCGTCCGCTTTTTTTTTTAATTGATATTTATTACCTCAGGGCATCAGTAGGGTATGAGATGAAGGATGAATAAATGATGAAATGAATGGAAAAAGGTTGGCTGATTTTATGAAGTCCAGAAGTGAGCGATGATGAGGTCCCTGCGTCCAAGTGACGTATGAGGCAGGATTGGTTGCTGAAAGGCCAGCTATTCTCAGGTGCCGGAATCGTGTTGGCTTGAGTGCTGGGCATTCCCACAGCAAGTGGTGGATGTCGGCCTCGACATCTTCGTTTTTACAGATCGGGCATTCTGGGCGGGGATATAAGCATTGGAAGTATGACCACGTCCTAGTTACAGCTGGTGTAAGGGCCACACCGACCCGGATCCTCCTAAGCGTAACCTCCTCTGCACGGGTGAGACCGCGGGGCAGGGATACCGCACACGGAGGGATAAGGGCACGTGTGCGGCGCCAGAGATGCTCCTTTCTTGACAAAAGGAGGGTAGCGTCGTCCACTTCGAGGAGCCGTGGGATTGATGCGTCTTGGTTCACGAGGCGTGTTGCTAAATCAGCTTGACTTTCGAAAGGTAGCAGATCCCGTGGGACCCACTCAATGCGTATTGACTGTGGGATGCGCGCCGCAAGCTGGTGGATGTCTTGGCAAATTGTAGGGCAGCGGCTGACACGTCGGAGCAGACGTACTGCTTGGAGTGCATCTGTGCGGATGACAACGTAAGCTGTAGGGAGCATGGTTATGGAAGCCACGGAGCAGAGTGCCTCCTGAACTGCCACAAGCTCAGCGCAGAAAGATGTAAGTGGTTCCGAAAGCTGAAACGTAGTGGTCTGATTCAGGTTAGGCCTCAGTGGACAGTAGATTGCCGTTTTGGCTTCACAGCCTTGCAGGCTTTTTCAAATGGCGTGTTTCTATAATGGTGTGTTTACAGTTCAGGTGCATGCATTACTCAATTTGCCGGAAGAAATGCAGTGCGCAGATCTGAAAATGTTCCTTCCGGCGTTTCCTGATGTCAACAGAGAGTTTAAGCATACATAGCTGGCGTTGTACGATTTTTTGCTTTGTAGCCATGTCCATATACATCGTTTCCGACTCCCAAACCGCCTACAGAAACTACATGCGAGGCCGAGTTTGTCCCTTGGCCTGTAAAATTTTATCCCAAGCCGGACACCAGGCCCCAGATAAATAATATGGACACCTGGTTATCAAGCGGTAGAGGGAAACGAGTGTGCACAAGCTGCAGCCATAGCATTCCTTAACCGGGAGACCTCACATGACCACTCTCAGCCCCTCACTACATCCGTTTAGAGAGGCAAGCGTTCTCCGCACCCGCTAAAGGATAAATCAGAGGAGTGTCACCCCAGGCGGTTACATTGTCCTACAAGAGCCTAGCTAGACTGCATGCAATTAGTCCATGTACTTTCTCAGCTGAATGCACGTTTTGCGGCCAGAAAGCAGACCTTTACCATATGGTATGGGCTTGCCAAGAAAACCAAGTCATACCTCGTAAAGAAAACTCAACGTGTACGGATTGGGAGGTTACCCTCCGATCTCGCAGCACAAATGAGCTTAGTTACGAGAGCTCGGGCAGCAATTTCCCGTACTGAGGATCTGACCAAGCCCGTCCTTAACCCATAAACCATTTTCCAAAATAAATGTTTTTATACTACTACTGCGCTTAGCGGAACAGCGGCCAAGACTGTGCATGCGCTGAGCGTTAAAGGAGAAGTCGCGTTGCACTATTATTATTATTTTTTTTTTTTTTTGCAAATTAGCGTTACGGCTATTACGTACTTAGCGTCAAAACAAGGCGCCGTATCTTAAGCAACAATCGCCGGCTTGAGCCGAACAATCAGTCATTGCAGTCCAGGTCGGCCTCCACGTTTCCCGTTAACTACTGATGTTTCAAAATGGCTCATTTTGTTTTGGGGAGACAGTGCAAGCTGTAATTTTGCCCAGTAGTTGAGATACTCTCTCTATTAATTCTGGCTCACCAACTAATGCCCCAAGTCCCGCTGCAGCGCTGCAACCGCTAGCAATTTCTTCCAACTAGTAGACATAAGTTTAAAGCTTTGTCGTCATCGTTTATGTGATTGAATAATTTAACACTGCAATTTTATTAGATTTGCGAAGTATTTTGAACATTATATTTGTATAATGAAAAGTGCTGTTATCGAGCGAGCGGATTGTATGAAGCCTTTCTTTAATTAAATGGCATCAAAGTGTTTACAGACATATAAATTGGTTTATAGGAACGGAAAGGAAAGACGCAGCATCTGTCACACTTCTCAGTGGACACCTGAACCGCACCGTAGGGAAAGAGAGGAATGTGGGAGTGAAAGGACAACGAGATGAAGAGGGCCGTAGGGGAGGGCTTCGCAATAATTGCGACCATCTGGGGATCTTAAAAGTGCACTGACATCGCACAGCGCATTGAAATGAAACCTTTGCGTTTCGCCTCCGTTTAAAAGCGGCAGCCGCAGTCGGATTCGTACCAGGGTACTCCGGTTCAGAATCCGCGCGTCTTCATCACTGAGCCACCGCGACGAGTTCAAAAGTGTTCACATACTTTATTTTACACAAGGAATTACTTAAGCCACGGCTGTTATTGAGAGGAGCGCGCATCCCATAGAACGGGCCTGCTTCAGTATTCAGCTCGCGGAAATGAATCGTTATTATACTGCCAAGCAGAACTAAGATAGGGGCTGGTTGTTTCTGCATGTTGGTTTCAGCGAGCTACTACAACACTACTAACCCATGAAGGAACATAAAACACACAGAAAGAACAGAGAACAGAGCGCAAACTCACAACTTCTCAATGAAACTGCAACACCTGTTTTTGTACTTTTACGCATGATGTGTCATGGGGTCACATGCATGACGCACATGTCGCCGCGCCTCTATTCGCTCTTCATTAAATTAGTTTCAGCTTTTGTCAGCGGGACGGAAGCGTCACTAGCACATTTAACTAGGTCTGCCTCGGAAATGGCATATGCCTCTCTAATATCTCTTTCAATCCTTCCGCCCGCATACTCAATTATAATTACACCAGCAAAGGCTGTAAACGACTGTGTACATGCATTTTGCAACGTTAGCGGCGATTTCTACCATTTCAAACGGTATAATTTTGCGGCTGCAATTAAATCATTAAATTAAAGCAATCAGTGACCATAGTCGAAAGAATTAATAAAGAAATTTCGAGACCCATACGGGTTTCTTGTTCACAGCGAGCAGGACAAAATCACTAGTGAATTTATAACCAATGAATGTGACGTAAAGATCGGGCATATATGCTTTGAATGAAGCCGCTGTGTAAATTAGACCGTACATTATAACGTTTTCAAAACCCCGCAATCATTGCATTTAGAAAATTCTGCTGCTTAAGACATAAACTAAAAATGCTCCTTCTAACATTAAGCTACTTTGTTATTCTTCCTTAATTAGACCTAAACTCGAATATGCATGCATAGTGTGGGACCCGTATACTAAATCTAACGTAAAAATTCTGGAAAGAATACAGAGAAGAGCTGTTAGGTTTATTTTCAATAAATATGCAAGGTCTGATTCCCCAACCACTTTAATGAAGACAAATAAAATTGAACTACTTGAACATCGAAGAAGAAAGCTTAGATTAGAATTTATTTATCAGTTATTACATAACAAACTCGGTTTGGATCCGTCATCATACTTAACACCGGCACCAACCAGACAAACTCGTCAACACCATCCCAGTTCCCTAACCCCTAATTCGCTAGAACAGACACTTACAAATTTTCGTTCTTTCCACGCACAGTAACAGATCGGAATCAGCTAGTTAATCCATTGTCCCATGAGTTTTAACCAATTGTTGCTATACTGTGTTGTCTTTTTTGAAGTGTTGCGTTTTCTTTTGTGTCTTGATTGACTTGTTCACCCACCCTGCTTGGACTCAATGTCCGCAGTATTTTGTAAAAATAAAAATAAAATAAATATTAATGTGGCGTACCTAACCAGCAGCGCACACAGCAGTGAAAGGACAAGAACAGCTGCGAAATTCCCGTGGTCGTCTTTCTGTAAAGCAACATCAATGCATTGCTCCCTTTTTTTATTTATAAAAATACCGCCTACGTGAATTTGCTGTCTGCACAGCCGAACGCCGCTACAATGTAAATATCCATGCGGGTCGTATGGGGTGCGGCACACCCACGGCAGCATTAAATGCTGCACCTTGCCTAGCCTCCCGTCGGCTGGAAAAGCTTTCTCTTCTCTATATTGTTCCATCTATCTGCCGACCAAGGAGGAGCGAACTCAGGGACAGACCTTTTTTTTTTTTTGTTTGTTTTTTCAGGTAAAGCAGATAAAGACAGAAAGCGAGAGAGAGATAGGCCGTTTGCGATCGAGCATGATGGAAAGGGTTTCAGTGGTGTTGCTATATTTAGTCTCTGATAATCATCATCTGTGGGTCGTAGCGACCGTAAACATGTCTGCACGCAATCGTACACACACCCGCCCACCCGCGCGCGGATGCATGCAAACAGTCGTTTACAGCATATAATGAAAAATCACCCTATCTATCATTACGATTAGAGGGAGCAATCGAAATGGTTTTCCTCGTTGCAGAGGCCACTGTATGAGCACGGAGATAAACACGTCTAGCACAGATAAAAACACTGATAAGTTGCATTCTTTCTTTTTCTTTTATCCGGGTCACCTTACCCTATGGTATGCTTTATCTTGCCGTGCAGTGAAAGTACAGTTCTTGCCTTTTTTATCTTGCGATACTTTGCCCTGAGAAGGTTACACGTGGAATCTATATAGTACGGTTTTAAAGAACCCATTTAGCGTATTCGCGGCGTCCTGAAAGGCAGTGCAGTGCCTTATATTTAAAAGTGCGCAGTGTACAAAGTTACTGTCAACGTCAGCTCTGTTCATGAGCCATGCCGTTACCATTGAAGCCCCATCAGAGCAAATAGCCGCAGTCTGCTGTTAAGTGTATATTACAGAGCGTCGGTGACTGGCTGCTGTGGAGCATCCCGATTGGTCGGGAGTCCAAAGCTATTCGTTCTTACCTGTTGGTAGCAGGGGAAAACTGTTAAGGGAAACGGGTTTGAGGAAATTTCGTTTGATAAAGTGACTGTTTTAGCATTAACCTTGCTCCAGCATTCACCACTGGAAAGATTGAACAGATTATAATAGCGTCCCCTTTGAAACGGAGGTTCCAGAATGCTCGGAATGTTTTCTTTTTTCTTTCCTATATCTTGATTGCTGTTATTATATACCGCTCAACTATTTCATCATTTTAGTTATTAAATTTTTACCTCTACCCTTGCGTCATCCTTCCGCTTTTTAGCCACCATTGAACTAATAGCTTCTTTCCTAACTTGCACCGCGGATTGATTCCCCTCACTATTGCTGCCTCTAAGGCCCCAGCGAGAGTGACAGCGTCTACATCGAAATCCGGATGGATTACATCGCATTCGAGTATAAAATGTTGAGTTGTTTCTACAGATTTACCACAAAGTCAAATCCGTCATCTTCTTGGTTACATTTCTTTTTGTATACTGCCTATTTTAAGGCTACCAGACCTAGCTTCAAAAGGTATGGTACTGCTTATTTATTCATCAATGAAAGATGGCAATATAAAAACTGGTAATATAAGAGAATTATGCGAAGACTAAACAGTGCGGTTGCTTAGCGGCGGTGACGGTCGCAGCGACGGCGATGGTTGGCCGCAGTGTTTGAGACGAGGGCACTGTGCTACCGCATAGAGTCATTCCACGCGAAAGGTCCCAGGCCCCAAAAGAGACCATCTCCGATTCTCACGTAAAAAAATTGGGGCAACTTTCGATTGTGTGAATACTGTTTTGTCAAACTGTTTTTGTAAAAAAAAATTTTTTTCCTCATGTAAGCGCTTTTCAATGTTTTTCAGAAGCTGTAAAATATGCTTGTATTTAAATATTTTTAAATCAAGTGGAAAACAGATGAAATACAAGATTCTACTTTACATTATCGCAGATGGGTTGCTGTTTTATTTAACTTCATTAGTGCCCACATATAAGCCTTTTCTGCGTTTTCTTGGTTCAATAAAGAAGCCAAAAAATTGGGCGTTTTCAGTATTTTTATTATAAATGTCGTTCATAGTATAATAAAAACAAATGTTTTCACCGTTCATATCTCGGTAAAATTTATGACAAAAATAATTTAGGCTTTCTTTAAAATGTACTTTTTAGAAATAAGTGCCAAAGTTTGCAAAAAGTCATACTTTTCTTAGATTGAGACCTAAATTAAACATGAAGGCCCTAGAGATAAAATACGTGAGTTAACTCATTAAACACATACACTCTTTAGCCTGCAATCCACAATTTTTTCAGAATAAATTTTTTCTCATGCGAGAAATATATATATATATATATTTTTTTATTATTATTATTTCACAACCAGTGTCACTGGTCGGCACTTCCGAACTGTGGGCATTTCACTGCGTAACAAATGTGCGGCGCCGACGTTTTCTTGGGACGCATGTTGCCTTAGCTATTTCCCAAGCCAACACTTTCTCAATCAGTTGATGACAACAATAAGCCATCTTGAACGATGCACTTTCTAGTATTTTATACTCATTTCTGGTTTCGGCGTGGTCAGAAATGCGAACAAAGCATCAGTGTGGCGCCTATTGTGGGAAGATTAGTCAACATTGCAGAGGATGTGGTATTTTCTTTTCTTTCTCTAACTTACAGCAGTGCGAATGATGGCTTGAACGAACAGGCATAGAAGGATGCTAACACTGCAAACAGGCAATCTCTCTACATTCGTCTTCTCTGCCTTCTGTTTTAGCATCCCCTCATCTGTTCAACATTGAACTTTTCGTTCCCTGATGATTTGCCAAAACTGCTTAATTTGGCAAGCACGCTTAGAGTGAGGATATGCGTGACAAAGTAATGCTGACGTTGCACATTCATGGAGCATAATTCGCTTCGAAAAGGATGTGCTACGGGTGGATATTAGTGGCGAGAATCAGGCTCTTGCCAATTACAGTGCTATACCAGTGAAAAAAAAAACAACAACAAAAAATATGGCAATAGCGTAGATGGTGATTTTATTGCAAGTTTTCGCTCAGAAGGTATCATCCACCCACATATATTGGATCCAGAGTTTAAAGGCACTCCAAAATTGAGCTGTGGCGCGTAGGTCGACAGCTCGGCAATGTCGAGCAGTGACACAGATTCTGAACTTAAACATTTTTTTTTCTCACGTCGGACAACATTTACTCGATCGAAAAGTTCTGGGTTGTAAGCTGAGGTGTTTGTGTGTCTAATGAGCCATGTGAAGTATTTTTATCTAGAGGGTTTAAATTAAGAGAGGGAGTTAAATTAAGCATAAAGATTTATGCTTAATTTAACTCCCAATTTAACAAAAATATCTCTTTCTACAAACTTTGGGACTGATTATATCAAAAAGTACTTCTTAAAGAAAGTGTAAATTATTTTGGGCATCCACTGATCTGTCAACGACGTAAAAAATTATTGTGACTGAAACGTGAATGAATTTCAAGATAAAAAATAACGAAAACGCACAATTTTTTTGCTTCTTTATTGAACCAAGGAAACGCAAAAAAGCCTTATACAGGGGCTGTTAGGTTAAATTGAAGACGAACACAGATGTGAAAATATAAAATAGAATTTGTTATTGTATTTGCCTTTGTACCTGATTTAAAAACATTAGAGTGCGAGTAGCTTTTGCAAGTTCGTGAAAATTTTGAAAGTCACTTGCGTGAAAACAATCTTTTTCGCCAATTTACTTTTCCAAAGCAGTATTCACACGATCGACAATTACCCCAATATTTAAAAAAAAATCGGTGATGGCCGCCTTTTGGGCCTGGGACGTTTCGCATAGCTTATACAACTCGTTCGGTCGAAAGCTGTAGGCTTAATTAGTAGTCGTAGTCGGCACGGTACCGCGTGTCGGAAGAAATCGGGGGCTGCGTAAAACAGTCGTGTCATGGCAACTTGTGGTTCTAGTGATTGATTGATTGATGTGGAACAGGTGATGGCGAGTTAATGAAATCCTTGTAGGTGATTGATTAATGGACGAATTAAAGAAATAAAAAAGTGGAATGAGGGGGTTCAAACGCGTCAAAACGCTCACAGTGAAAAGCGAATGCCTGATGATGCTAATTAATAAAATTTCAAGTGTGTAAATTATCTAAATATGAACTGAAATAACTAAAACTGAAAATTCTTATCGTGGTGACTTAATTGTGGTTCTAGTGATTGATGATAAATTTGTATGTGATAGGTGATGACGGGTTGATGAAATCATTGTAACTACGATGAATTAAATGAAAAAAAAATGAGAAAAAGGGGCCTAAAAGATGTCAAAATGCTCACGTGCTTGCTTGCAGTTGCAGAATATTTTGTGCAGAGAGTGAGCACTTTTCGTGAGCTTCCTCCACATCTGTGATTACTCATAATCACCCTTCGTTTCGCTTAAACTTCGTCCTCATTGTGAATCGCCCCCATCAATTTCGGCGCCATTGTTGACAGTGCAAATAAAATACCAAGATAGAATAAAATAAAGCACTGCCAACAATATACAGCTCATGGAAACAGCCAGAAGCCAGACAGATCGATTTTGATCAAAGCTGGCAAGGAGTTTTCTCTCTGGTGTGGAGAGACTGCGACTGGACGCCTATGCTCCGAGCAGTGAGAAGGCCATTAGTATGACATCCTCCCTCTTCCGAGCGTCGCACATTGTGACAATGGGTGCACACACGTGGCGGAAGAGGACTGCCCAGGTCAGTCCTTCTCCCAAGCCTTTTCGTTTGCCTCTTTTAGATTATATTCACTGCCCAGTGCCCACAGACGCCGGCTCGGAGTCCTTCGTTCGGTGTCGGTGCGGGCGTATACGTGGAGACAACGAACCGACGATGGCTCGTATAGAGAGCCCTTAAAGGCGACAAAGTCGACCCAAGCAGCATTAACCTTCGCGCGCCTAGAGCGGTGCCACGTCTCATTGTTCAAAATCTCTGCCCTACGGTCTGCCGGCTGGGGACTATCCATCGCGTTTGTCCCGAAAGCCAAGAGCGGGCTTCTCTGGCCGCTTTAGGGTGCCTCCTACAGATGTTCCTTGCTATGAATTCGCCACCTTGGGTCATTCTCCGAGGGTGCGGGCTCGCAAATTTTCGTCGCTTGGCCGGTATCTATGCCTGTGCGGGGTACTCCTCTTTGTATTCCATCCTGCTGGCTCCACCCTTTATGGGATACTTCGAATGGGAGAGACACTGATGACAGCTTGGAATCATTTGGCGAGAGAGAAGAAGGGGAAGGGAAGGGGTTGCTTTCATTGTGGAAGATGCAAAGGCTGTATGGCTGAGGGTTCCCCTTTGACCAGAGCGTCGGTTTTTTCGTGTGGCGCGGTCGGGATCTTTTCAGGTTCCTAATCTCCAATGAATGTCTTCACCTCCATTCTCGTGATAATGGATGGAACGATGTACCTGCCCCTAGGCGTTCTACTCGTGCCTTCTTTTGTCACTTGATGGTGCTTTGATAAAAAGTTGGAAAATGTGTTGGTTCTGACTGCTAGCTGAACTTGTCTGTCCGGACGTTGAGAAATACCGCAGAGGAAGTGATCGTATGAGCCCTCGAGTAACCACTGTAAGCCCTGCTATCGGTGGCTTTCTTAACGACAGCGAGAATGATTTTTACAAATTCATGTGGCGCATCACGTGGCCTGATATTCAACAATAAAAAATCCCTTCCCTTGCTCTTTTTGTGCGTTTTCAAGGCAATTGACACTTTCGTCAGTTTGCGATGCATTCTTCGCGCTTACCTTCCAATGCCACCAACAGATGTAATTCTTCGAAGTGTTAGCAATAATAAGTAATGAACGCTCTGATGTGGCCACTAGGTTGTGCTAATTACGCTACTGGTTTAAAAACAGAAATAATAAAAAAAAAAAGGAGAAGGTGCCAAATTAACGCTGCGCATCTTGCCTCGCAGGAAAGTACGATATATTCACCGACGGTGACATTTCAGAAGATGTAAAGTGCAGATAAAATGTGAAGCTTCCAGTAGGCTGGGGTCTTATATGGGTGTGGGAATCTAGCCCGCCTCATTATTTCGTTTTGGTGCCGAACTCCATCATCGGTCCGTAAGTTTGACTCCGGCCGCATCGACCTAGTCTAAGGTCTAGACTGAGCTCAAATGAAGACGTGTCTGTATTCTGAAATTTTGGTAAAGAAATAATGTTGCTGTATCTGGTTCACTTGCCACCGCACAAGATACAAGAATTCGCGCTCACCTCGGAGAGGGGAAATAAAAAATGGGGACGTTATGTAGAGAAAGGTTCCAGTTTCTTTACCGCAAATTAAACATTATTCCAAGAACAAGCATTTTTAGTCCAGCGTTCTACCCAAAAATAGCTGGACATCAGGCCGGAGGGAATCTTGCACACACAAAGAACTGGTGGGGACCTGGCGGAACTGCGATCTGAATGAGTAACGGTTTGCTATAAGGAATTTTTTTTTGTAACGATATTTATTACCTCAGATTAAGAATGAAGAAATGAATAAATGAATAAATGAATGTAAAAAGGTTGGCTGATTTTTTGAAATCCAGGAGTGAGCGATGATGTGGTCTCTGCGTACAGGCGATATACGAGGCAGGATTGCTTGCTGATAGGCCTGCTGTCATCAGGTGCTGGGAATCTTCGCAGACATTTTCACCCCAGAACAGCCGGAAATCAGGCCGGGGGGGGGGGGGGGGGGGGGGGGCTTGAAACCATCAGAAAATTGGACCAATAACAATGGGGATCGAACCGAGCACCTTCCGAATGCAAGGTTGCGCTGAGACCTTCTAGGCCACCACCCCGTCCCCTAAGTAGGTTAGAGGTGAGACGGAAAGGGTTTGAAGGTGCAAGCTCCTTTACCAAACAGTCCACTCTCATACATATAAACTCTTCAAGAAGTCGGCGCGTAACCGGACGGCAGCGGAAGCTGAACCCACCACCTTCCCGAAGCAAAGGCGGGTGCTGTATCTCTAGGCCACGGCCACGTGCGAGACAAAAATGGTGCGATTATGAGACTGAAAGATGTCGAAAAGCGACGTGTTCGCGCTAAACTGGTGTAACGTATCGTACAGGTACGGTGATCTCAAGAACAGGAGCGCTTCCTATAGCAGCTTTACAGATCTCGCCCGGCCAGATTTACCAAACGCCCTCCCTTATCACCACATCCGTCAACTTCCGTTTTCCTTTCCGCATTTTTGTTCGTGCAGTTCTCTGGTGCACCCAGTGGCGTTGTTAGAAGCACCGCTGGACCATGTAACGTCGCGCTTCGGCTGCGCCTCCCACGTGACCAAACGCGTGTGCACAGCGTGCACGTGGCAAAAGCGTTCACGTGCGTACTGTTCACGTAATCGCTAACGTCATCACCTCAGTTTGCTTGTTCTCCCGCTAATGTAACGCTATCCGGAAGGAAAACGCGTTCGAGATGACCCAGGAAACTCGGCAACCGGGACAAACAAAACGATTAGAACAATACGCAAATAGACAAGCCGGCACCTGGAAAAATCTGTATACATGCATAAGCAGCACGAGAGAAGCACCGTGACAGGTCGCGGCTTACAACTGGCACGAGTTGCAGTTATGGTTCGCTTTTTTTTTTTTTTTTCGTGTGGGAGGGGAGAGAGGCTAAAATAAAACATAACCGGAAATAGCTCAAATGTAGCCCGTAGCTTCATTCTCTTCTCCTTAGGAAGAACAGCGATGGAGTTCGGCCCCTGCTCGCCGAGTCGTGTAAGAACCATAGGGTGGAACGCGCGCGCTGCCGGAATTCTGGCACGCTCCTTTTTTTTTTTTTTTTTTTTTTTTCTTGCGCGCTTCCTCGTTGTTTTCTTCAATGTTTCACGGAAAAAGTGAAAATGCGTTTATTTTTTCCGGCACAACGCAAGCAAGATTGGGGTGCTCGTCAGAGAAAGCAGCGCGCGAACACGGCAGAGTTGAGGTGGCTGTTTAGACTCGTATATAGCTGCTAGCGTCCCTCTTTTGCAATTTCTGATTCAATGCGAAAAATTTAATGACGAGATTGGACAGAGATTATAATAAACTGAATCTTATCGCAAACCTGGTACAAGCGTTTTAACGCGCTAGAAGTTAAATGCGTCATCTACGAGCAAATCTGGCGCCTGTGTCAGCGCTGGGAGCGAAAAACCATAGGAGATACTTTAGCTCAGCCTTGAAGAGTATGACGTAATAGCGTAGGCTACCAGCCCACGTATGAAGCCCCGCTTTAACCAAGCCGTATGAACATGCCGACGTGCACATTAGAGGTAACGTGAATGCAAGTGTCCTGACAGGTTGATTCTGATATCACCCTCCCTTATGTCTGGGGTTAGAACACCTTCCGAAAATTCCTGGGTGCTGCATCCCCGCATTCTTTCCGCCCCCCCCCCCCCCCCCCCCCTCTATTTATTTTTTTTTTTGACCGGCGACGAATACTACTCCTCGATAAATATTCCTGGCTACTCCATTGAGACAGAGTAACCGTACAGACGAGGCTATACCACCACAGCGATCTTAACTATATGCACGTTGCTCATCGAGTCTTACGATTCTTGCCGATCAAATCCGCGAGCGAAGGCAAGCGTAGACCGCCCCTCACAAAAACCTGAGTGGTTAGCCCATAGACTGTACTTAGCTGGTCTATGGTCAGCACAGTAAAGCCTCGTTAACCGGGCTCACTATTTCGCAAATCCGGAAAAATCTAAACTCCCTGTACAGTTGGAACAAACGGGGGTAATTATTCCGAGACGTCTAACTTGTCACTTCGTAGGAGCTTGGCAGTTCTTCGGTTAAGCGGCAGAGGCTGCGTGTACACAGGCTGGCGTAATGACAAGTCATCGACCAACCTATAAACATGGACACTGTAATAAAAGCACCCTTTTGGACAGAAGTGAAGGGTGTATATATCGAAATTAGGGTGCTCGAAGGCTGCTCCAGTGAGTGCATTTTGCAGGAGCACCCTTAAAGGTGTAAACTTTTAACAATGTATCCTGACAGCGACGAAATACTAGAGATCAGGAGAAGAATACTCTAGCTGCTTTGGGATATAATACAACTTTTCATTCATTGATTGATACCGCAAATAACGCCGTTGGGGTAATATATGAGCGGTGAGTCGTTATACTTAGATCTGAACTCCATCTGGCATGAAGGGGCCCCCGATATGCGTCTAAACCAAACATAGCCTGGCGGACAGAGTCAGTCTGCTTTTATTTCGGTTTATTTTCATATTTGTGTATAATAAGGTGGTGCTCGCATCCTATACTTTGCAGTCGATGTCTCCTTAGCACACATCTGAATGATATAAAACATTTAATGAGTCCAAATGTATTGGTAACTAGGACGTTGCGAATGTGGGAAACGCAACAACCAAGACGCGACTAAAATACAAATCTGCCACGGACGGGTGAGAATACTCTAGCAGGCACGAAAGAAGCAGAACAAAAGAAAGTGAATTGTTTGGGATATAATAGAACTTTTCATTCATTGATTGATACCACAAATAGGTGAGTCCTTACTTCGATCTGAACTCCATCTGGCATGAAGGGGCACCCGATATGCGTCTAAACCAAACATAGCCTGGCGGACAGAGTCAGTCTGCTTTTATTTCGGTTTATTTTCATATTGGTGTATAATAAGGTGGTGTTCGCATCCTATATTTTGCAGTCAGTGTCTTCTTAGCACACATCTGAATAATAGAAAACATATAATGAGGCCAAATGTATTGGTAGCTACCACGTTGCGAATGTAGGAAACGCAATAATCAAGACGCGACTAAAATACAAATCTGCCACGGATGGGTGTCAAAAACGCTGTAGTTTAACTGAGCCACATACGCACACGCTTGCGTCGACAGCATGATTTCGACATACGAATTTTTATTTTTCTGAGTTTGCGTCCGACTCACTACATTGCGAAAGTCATTGTTTAGGTTTGGACTCAAGTCACGTTTCTGCAACGCACTGGCTTTCTCTATCCTTTTGTCTTTACCAGTGAAAGCGGCACGGTGCATGGATATAAATGTGAAAAAAAAAAAGGCGTATTACATGTGAAATTTTCACTAAAACTATTGTGTACAAAACAGCACAACAAATAGCTTCTAAAACAGCAACTTGGAAAAACTTGCCCGAATGCAAATAGTCACTTCGCCTTGTTGTTTGCAGCTCCCCGGAGCACTCCCTCAGATTAGTACTCTCCCGGTTGAGTGAATCAAGCGGTGCTTGTGTGCAAATTAGGGACGGAAATCTCTCTGTAATTGCGCGCTCCGCTTGGGAACGGAAAACGCGGCGTTACGTCAGCGCCACTTGTTGAGTGTTTATAAAAAGAAGCAGCGTTAATGGCTGAACTCTGAACGACCGCGCTTCACGCGTCAAAGCGTCGTGGGAAACTGCGTCGACTGAAGTACGTCACGAGTTACGTCGCCCTCTGCGCGGGCATTTCCACCTCTGTCGTCTGCTCCGGGGAAAACTAAGATGGCGGCGGTCCCGCGAAGCGTCGTCTGCTAGCACCTGCTGATCCTGGAGCCTGCTTTCGCGCTGTAATTTATGCGTGGCTTGACAAACAACGTTTCACAGGTAGCCGTCTCTACTCTGGGCGCTCCACAGCACAAGAAGTATGAAGGAAAAAAAAGGGGACATACGATCATGGCTCCATCGAAAGAAAAAAGAACAGCAAAACAAATCGACCGAACCGCGAGCTGTACGGCTCGAAATATATACAGTATGAAAGAGTTGTACAATCATCACTAAACTTCCCCACGATCACTGTGCGTTAGTCGCCAGGCAAATCTCTGCGTTCAGAGCATCTACTCAGCAGAAATAGAGTTTTGCAGTTTTTCGAAGAATCTGTAGCCACTTAATATATCCCATAAGCTTATTCAAAGCTAGTGCTACGCCGCCAACCAGCTCCTGTTTCTTATTAAACCGGAAATAATGTTTAATGCTAGTATTTTTAACAGCAGTCCGACCGTGAGGCCTCTTGAAATTATTTCACTGATCAACAGTTTGCTTTAGTTGATTTTAGCAGATAATCTCTTAGTTGAAAGAATGGTTTATTTTCACATAACACATGTAGAACTTACGAGGATAAAGGCGAAGTCATAAAACAATGCCTCCGTGATAGGGCGAGTCGTAAGTCGATGGAATGATTGTGACGAATCCTCCGCTCCTCCTCCGCTCCTCCCCCCCCCCCCCCCCCCTTCCTCCTTTTTTTCTGTCGCTTTCACGTTCTAAATGCTTTGAACGCAACTATTTATCCACACAGC
This sequence comes from Amblyomma maculatum, assembly GCA_023969395.1. Classification (NCBI taxonomy): domain Eukaryota; kingdom Metazoa; phylum Arthropoda; class Arachnida; order Ixodida; family Ixodidae; genus Amblyomma; species Amblyomma maculatum. The sequence goes on from JAJIZL010025950.1 coordinate 56,854, forward strand.
CCTAAAAAGAAAGACCAGTGCAAAACTGCAGTATATGTATACCCTTAGCCAGTTCTGAGCAACTGATATATTTGTCACTGAAATTGGTCGCTTCAAAATTTTCATCATACGCAGCGCGGAAAAAGTACACACTTAGTCATTACACCTGTCTGAACGAAGCACTACCATACGCGAGGTGTAATACATATACCAACCTTGAAATATAATATGTTTCATATACTGCTGTTTCTGAGCTACAACGATGGCTGTTCAACGAAAATAAGGTGTCATTATGTTGAAGCACGCGCAGTACAGTTTGAGCCTTCTTTCAGACAATTTGTTGGACGAGTTGGCAAAATATATAACTGCAGCGCGACGGACGACGCACTGAAGGAAGCGTGCAACACAGCGTTGTCCTTTCTTCTCCGTCTCGCTCGACTGTTAAAATGAAAGGCGATCGTTAAAATAACGACAGACGACAGCAAGAAAGTAACGGATGACACGATTGTCGCCTGCCTCCAGGCTGAAAGTACATTTATGCCCCCTTCTATTCACGAGCGCTTAGTCACCATCGTGATGAAGGGCCTGCCATAAACTTAGCTCTTCAGGTTCTTACCCTGTCGACTGTTCTTGGCGTAATTAATGAAGCGCGCTTCGGTATTACCATTACTGCTATTAAAACAAATTAGTTACACCAATACGGCTACTGACTATAACTGCCATGCAGTCACGAGCTGGCAGAAGGTTTGTGCAGTCAGCTATCCCGATGGAAACTAACGATGACGATAACAAAAAAAGTCAGAGACGATGACATTGGCTTTCTGAGCCTAATTACTTGTTCAGAATACCTCACAACTATCGAATATTTATTACTTATACTACGACTTTCCATTATAGTGCTATTACTACTATTGCGACCATGCGTTATGGCTATATATGTTCCATTTACTGCAGCAGCTTCAAGGTCTCCGGGATTACCGCAATGTCCTGCAGAACAGTTCTCATTTGAGTTCACAGTTCACAGGTAGCTCAGTAATTAAAGCGCTTAGCTATTGAGTTCGAAGACACAGGTTCAGCCCTAAACTCAGCGGCCCCGTTTCGATGGAGACAAAGCACGAAGCGCTGGTGCAATCAGAAATCCTCCACTAACCACGCCCACTCCATAAACTATATACTATGCTGTAAACTAAGTGCATTTGCGGTGCTCCAAACTGCTTCGGAGGGGAAATTTTTGCGCACCGAACAAAGACGAGAACTTTTCTTCCCCCTCTTGCTGTAGTGGGCCATCCTCTAAAGGTCCTGTGTGCAACCTGGTATTGCACTTCGTAGTTGAGGAGGGTATATCACGGCGAAACTTTGCTTGCCGCAATAAAAACATATATGCCCAGTTGTAGAGACGAGTACTGTGTAGGCTATTTTCTTTTTCTTTTAGGACTGCCCTGCGACTGCAGGGTCCAGCTCAAGAGTGTCGCTAGAGCGATTTTCAGACCATTACCATCACGGGCAGAAACTTTTAAATTGGCGCGAAATTCAAATATTCCATGTGGAGATCCATGTCTTTACAGACCGTCTTTGACGATCGTATGGAGGTGGTACAAAGTTGGATGGGACTAGCTGTCAGTAAGGCTGGTGGAAGCAGCGCTAAAAGACAAAGACAAGCATGAAAGCAGACAGGAGAAGTGCTGATCAGTATGGCTTTGCGTTCGTCGACCATTCCCACAGCTTCCCTCAGCCATGCAACCAGACCAAGAAGCCCAAACCTCAGCTCTATCAGGTGGCAGTGCGGCTAATTAATAAAGTAATTGTAAATAGAAATTTCTTAACTGGCTTTGTGACTTCACAAGACACAGAGTCCGAAGTACGAAACTCCCTTTAAAAGCCGACAAGTTTTTTAAAACGCCAATATACGTGCTCGTTCGAGGGGCGGGGTACCGGTAGGGATCGCGGTCCACATATGTAAACAAATTATTTCACAATTGTCTGGTTTGGTTTGAGGTTCTTAACGTCTCAAAGCAACTCAGGCTATCAAGGACGCCGTGGTGAAGGGCTCCCGATAGTAGTCTCACTTCGCCGTGAACCTATACGAAGGTGGCTACTTGTTAATGCAGACGAGTATCTTTAAGACGACCATTAAGAGATATGAAACGTCACCTGGAATCTGATATCAATTTTAAAATGTCAAGAAAAGTTTGCTCGCGTCGGGACACCGAACATCTTGTTTCGAATGGGTGATTTGGATCCAGGTCCTGATATGCGATTAGTCCACGGTGGTGCGCGCTCACTAAACATCTTGCTCGTTTACGGATTCGGCGAGCTACTCCAAGTTAGTGAAATGCGCTTCACAACCGAAATGATAAGCGGATTATACTCTGTAACAGATGACAGCACAGGCGATGCACCTGGTCACATAGCGTTTTGTACACGTATGCCATAATCATTTGTACATACAGCGTAGCTGCAGAGATGGTTTGGTTTATGGGGTTTAACGTCCCAAGGCGACATAGGCTATGAGACACCGTTGCTACATAGAATGCACCTAAATTAAATTCTTAAGGCTGGTTTGAAGAAAAGCTATTCAGTCAGTAGGGAAATAAACGCATAAAACAAGCAAGTAAGGCAATCACGAGCGTGATGACACTTAACGGACACATGTTTGCGTCTGAACCGTTAGGCAGCGCCAACAAGCTTATTCGGTTGTTAAACCGCTGTCTGTAGTTAGGTTGTGCCAAACATATGAGCCCTAGGCCGGTGTCGTCTTAACCAATAGCCTAAGAAATAAATATTTATGACTCGCATATGAATATGAGATCGATAAGTGTTCTCGCGCTATAGCTATTTCACTAGATAGCTTTGTGGACTACGTAAATATTATATGAAGTGTGCCCTTGACGTAGAGAAAATTAAGGTCGCGCTTCCCAGCTTTGAATTTCAAATCGCGGTCTTGCAGAAAAGGCTGTTGACGTCGTTTACATTTAAGTGCTTACTTTAACGGCTAAAAGGTAACAAGAGGATGAAGCGTTTCAAAATGGTTATGGGCTTAAAAACGTGGAGATGTCACACCTCTGCTAACAGGTGTATTCTACGAGGAACATGAATATTAGCGGTACCATTGCGATGCGCTCAACACCCCGAGCACTATAAAGGTTCATACGCTTTCTTTTGTTTATTAACTTTCGCCTAGCACGTGGTATTTTTTAATTTTTTTTTTGCTCTTATGTTCGATAAAAAAGTCGCAATATGTGTTTTCGGATGCGATAATGGCACTCCCTATAATACTGCCTTCGCCTATAAGCACCATAGTGGTATGAAGATAGCGGCACCAACACATATCAGTCGAACAGAGGGATACAGTCTGGTTTTCTGGCACTGTTTATTTTTCCTGATCTTTTTTTCACTGAGAAACAAAGTAGGCTGCCGTTTCTTTCTTTCTTTTTTTTTTTTTTGTTTGTAACTGAAAGTTCATAGCACTGCGTCAAAAAGTTTACCACCTGATTTGCTTCTTGGCCACGCTCTGTGTCTTGTCGCGTATCGCCAGAGCTCAATCTGTCTTCAAGCTAGAATGAACTACCGTTTCGTTCCTGTCAAAGTTACGTCACAAAGTTATGTAGTGCCTCAAGGTAGCGCTCACCTTTTTTCGCGAACTAGTCCAGCTAGTGGGGGCAACAGTCAAGAGACAGCCGACGGCTTCAGCGATATATGTATCCACAAGCACAACACAACACCAGAGCGCACGGCACGGCAGCTCCTCGCAACACCGGCGAAAGCGCAACTGCGCTGCCGAGCGCTCGCCTACTCGCGCGCGGCGAACAGCTGTCCGGCAGGTCGATGTGCGGCTTCAGGTGGCGCCAGCGCTAGGGAGCGCCTCTCAAGTTGCGGTCGTCGTTTCCCATTCCCCGCCTCCGGCGGTAGTGGCTTGGGGAAGAGGTGTCGCTAACGGCGCCCGGCGGTACCTAGGAGAAAATGAAAGGGAAAAATGCGAGAGGAGCTGGAGGACTCTGTCCTAAATGAATGAACGCGCGTTCGGTTTAGAACCGTCTCGCTGAGTGCGTACCCATCATTTTCATGGCGCACTTAGGTAAAGTTTATTGGCGTCTCATCTGATTTTGTTTTGGTGGTGGCAACAGAAATATGTAATGTTTAAACTGTTACCTTTGACCATGCTCGTCGGCAGAGAAATGTCTTTGTTGTTTCGAGTAGCTTTGCTGAAAGCTTTGCTTTATTGTCTCTTTAGATAAATATAAAAACAAGCTTGAGACATATGAGCACATTAACTTATGAGTCTTCCTTCCTATATCCTCCGTGTTATGTGCACTTTTTTTTTTTCTGGTGGCAAACATTTTTCTTCGCATTGAAGTAAACACGTCGTCCCATCGCACATCTCCAATACGTTTCCAATACAGTGTGCACTTCTTTGATTGTTTCTTGAAGAAAACTAATGCTCGTGTTTTTACAGTTGCGTATAAAGAGTATGTTTAAATTTTGTCTACAGTATGCCGAGCAGTTATTCATACTTTACTTTAAAGGTAATGCAGCCTTAAGGCTGTAGCAGTGAAATCGACCGAGTAGCGGGTCTTATCAGAGCCGCAAAACTAGCTTCAACCTCACTGCTGAAGATTAAAATTAATTACCAAATAACAAATATATCTACTGTATAGATGCTTCTTCTTAGCGCTTGATTAGACCGCAAGAATGCAATACTTTCACTTGATCTGTACGTGCATCACAGGCCTCGCAGAAAAAATTAAGATCAGCGCATGTGGGTAACTTGCAGCCGATTATGGCAGATTAGTGAATGGACTAAGGGGTCGGGTGAGTAGCTTTTTAAGTTAATCCACTGAAAGGTCCTAGAACGTTCGAGAAAGAGTTGACGTATTCATGATTGCATGCTTTCGCATTACATCTTTAAGAATGCGTTCAGAAAAGCCCCGAAAAATGTTCTCTAAAGAAAACTAAACGGCAATAATTATAGCTATGTAGTCCATTACATTAACTAAACAAAATTCCTAGATCATGATGAGTCAACGCCACGGCAGCTGCAAGTGCACAAGCCTAAGCGAAATTTAGCAACGGAACAAAGTCAGCGCGAAACTACGCTCAGTTTGCAGCGAATAACCTCCAAGAACATAAGGCCTCAAACGCTCGAACACGCTAATTTGGCAACGTTCCTGCACCAGCCAGGGATCGCATGAATAAGCAAAACTCGCGACCACGGAACACGAGTTGCGATCCAAAAGGTCCGGAAGTGAGTGGGAAGACAAGGAAAGAAAGAGAGCTCTTTCAGCTTCGGAGCGAACGTTACAAGCATGCTGCCGCAAGAAAAAAATGCGCCAACGATGTAGAGTACCTTGCCAGAAGACCGTTGAGTGCTCGCGGGGAGATGAAGCGGCCGTTGACACTCAAAGCGGGCGGAAGGCGTGAGACGGAGAACAACGACACCCTCCCAACACATCCATAGCAGAGCGGCGGTTGAAAACGTAGGCAGGCACGCAGGTTGTTTGGTCGGCCGATCTGAAGCGCCGTGCAAGCAGTTGGCTCGCGGGCGACCGGCAACGTGAAAGCTGGAATGTCGGGAGGAGGCGGCCGCTGGCGACCTCCGAGAAACACGAAAAAGTTTCAAAACAAAGAAAAGAGACCGGTCAAGCGTCGTTGAAAAGGCAGCCCCCGACGACGGCACAAGGGGCACAATGCGCCGGCGTCTAGGCAACGGGTGGGACGGCAGGCGTGTTAGCAGGAGAAAGCCGCGAGGTGCGGGCGAGCAGACGAAGACCGGTCTGAAAACGCCGCGCCGATGTCGTCTGCTTCTGGAGAAGCCTGCTAATACGGGGATGAGAATGCTTTTCCCTAGTGCATCTAACCAGAGAACGGATGTCACTATTGTGACCGCGTTAGTAATGGCGTTCGAAAAAAAAAAAAGAAAAGAAAAAAAGGCGTGTATATCATCCGCGCCCGTATACGATACATTTCGGCCAAGTGACTGGGCTGGATATATATTCCCTTTTGAGGCGTGGCCACGTAGTTACCATGGCGCACTTCGTTGAGCGTGAAATGGTTTGATCCCAGGCAAATTAGGGCGAACATAGTGCCGAAGAAGCACTATGTTCCGTAAGTAAAATACGCATAGAATTGCGAAACAGTCGAAAAATTTTGATGTGGCTAGTTATACGTCAGTAAACAACAAAAAAGAAAACTTACTGATGCCAGCAGCATCATTGGGCTTAAAACCAACGCCTGCGAAAACAAAGCACTTTCGTTTCACGACGCTTCGCGCGACTTGCCATCACATCACCACATGGTATGGAGCTACTTATCCTCAGTGATACATCACGCTTCGCACGCATGAAATGTCTTTTGCACGCGTGAAGCGTATGCATACGTGCAACACATGCGTCACGTTTTCGTGTGGACGCAAGCTACATGAGGGTATAGTGTTCTAGAACACTGTAATGCATGCCAGGCTTCCCAGCAAACAACACGTAATCATATTTCAACGCTTCCCAACACGCAGAGTGGCAGTAGTGCAGCGGTCGCTGATGTGCAATCAAGACGAGTAAGCCCATTGCCTCACACATAAGAAGGACAGATAAGTGGTTCAGTGACAAAAAGGAGAATGATCGGGGAAAATCTATCCTCTTCTAGGGAATGACCCCACGACCTAGCGATCGCTTGTCAGTTTCTCTCTGCTGTGAACCGTGTAGTTTCCTGCTCGTACTGTTCGTACGCTCTTAGTGTTTTCACGCCGGACAACTTTGTTTGGAGAAACTGTGCTTATTATCGTTGATGGACGAGTGTTTAGTGCGTCTTGCAGGACCGCCTGCTTGGACATCTTGGTCCCCATTTCCTCACAGCAAGCGGCGTAGCAACGGACCAGACTTCTAAGCCTAATTCACGCCGATGATTGGTTACGAAAGCAAAGCAACAAGGATGAATATGTGCTCTGGTGCATTAGGCGCTTCCATGGTCAAGGCAAGATCACGTCACTTTGCCGGCAAGTATCCGTGCAGTACATGCAGGGCAGTGAAGAGAAACAACTTGCCAGCACCAGCGTCTATCCCATAGAGTTCCTTACACTAACTAGAGGGAAAGCTGAGGGCGCTGCACTTCAGCCACCATGGGCGCGCTAAGAATCATGGGCCGGTGTGCTACTTGTTGCGGGACAGTCGGTTTTTCTCGGGTACGTGGAGTGGCGTTACTGCGATGTTACTTCTTCGTCATCATCATCATCTGAAGGTGCGTACATAGACCGCGAAAGCCACAGTAGCGAAGGCGCAAAAGCAGACGCCGCCAATAAATGGTTTTTGTTTCCCGAAATACCTCTAAAAACTTCTTTCAGTGATTGCACAGCCATAAATATTTTTGTAACGTTTTTTTATTTCAAATTTTGCCTATTAAGTGCGAAATATTGGTATTTGTGCTGCTCAAAACTAAGCCAATAGGAGAAAGAGCCATCGCTTATACTGAATAAATATCACACTGACATGCTGTTTCTCTCTCTTTTTGCAATTTGCAGTCACAATATTCAATCTTAGGACATTATTTATGGTAGAACAACGTTTATCTTTGCATTAGTTTTGGCCAAAAGCTGTAGTTCTGCACTTGGTAGCTCTCCGGCCCATGATGCTTTGAGCGCCCATGGTGGCTGAACTGGCCGTCTGGAAACTCCATGTAAACTCCCATAGACGGCAGCACAGCTTTCCCTCTAGGTAAGAGTAAGAAACTCTATGGTCTATCCTATCCTGTCTAAAGGGAGCTTGGAAGCTTGCATGAAGCGATGCATGTTGGGTAATCCGCGTCGACCGCAGACGACGCAGCACGGCACTGCCACACAGACTCGTCTGCATGGTTGCGCAGTGCGCGCAGTGCTGGCGCGATCGAACAGATCGACTGCGGGTTCTTCACGATTCCAAACAATACGTCTGCATGAGGGCGAGAAGGCAAATGATTCCTCTAGCGGCGTTGACGCGAATGGCTCGCACGGGCCAACACACGCGAGATCGACGCCAATCTGGGCAAGTATCAAACTATTCGAAAGAACTGAAATCATGAATGTCGGCGATGTCGACGGGCGGCCAGGTCCAGACGCACAGTGCAGTCATTCGTTCGCGCTTGAAGAGGTGTAGCTTGAACAGGTCCGTGACGTACTGCTTTGCATTTCTTCATAGCGCGCCCGATTTTTCGGGCACAGCCTCGACGCGTACTTTTCTCAGGAATTTGCCGACGATTGCACGCACGTAAAGGCAGCGCACGAAAAGCCGTGTGTTTGCTTGGTGGATCGTCGAAAATGACAAGGCACTTGCTCAATTCAGCCTATGCGCTGCCTGCCGTCTGCTGCCAGCGACAACATCATGGCGGATTACCCAGCATGCATCGCTTCATGCAAGCTCCCTATAGGCTGACGTGGACGGCATAACTCACTGTAATATTCGAAATCAAGTGTAGTCACGAATCACTGTTGTGTGAATTGTGTTAGATAAATTCCCTTGTAGGGTGCATTGTGTGTTGTGCTGGACGCTTCGGAACCATCCTGGGATTTAACTATGCGACGAAAAGCAACAGCGTCCGCGTGCTGACCCTTGCCTTGTGTTGCGTTGGGATATCCGAAACTCGTGAGTATAATTTCTTTCACATGTGTTAAAAACTTGTGAATATTTTTTTGCTTTATTTGGTCATTAGACTGCGTCTAAGAATCTTCGCTGAGATAATCGAAGCATACATATTTGCTCTCATTTATTCGTTTGTCGTCCGAGTAACGGCCATGTTATGCATCCATCAGATTTGTTTGCAGTCTATATAGTTTGCGGGTACATGTATATTTGATCTCTTCTTGCGTTTGCCTCGTTGTTTTTTGCAGTAGACATATTTGTTTAAGTGGCATGCACAATGGAAACAACAAAAATGCTCTTTATGGGTACTACATGAATTATTGCTTCTTTTGAAACAGCACTAATTGGAGTCTTTATTAACCGTGCGAAATACTTCTACATGCCCCCTAATGACACCTCTGTCATGCATCTTGTCAATTGCAATGATTTGACTTTAGGCGTGCTTCTTTAATCATTAACAAGTGCGGCAGATCGTAATTATATCAGTTACGTGTACGCCACAGTGTGTTTGAAATAGAAGATATGCAAACGGTTCCCAATATTACATTTCGTGCTAAAGGCCCCTGATACATCGAGTTCGTAAGCGTAAATGATTTAACTGTTTGGTTCTTGATAACATCATAGAAAATGCACACGGTGAAGCGTGTGTTTAAGTGTACTACAAGCAGGGCAATGGCTTTCTGCAGCCGTGTAATGAGAGCAGCAGCTTGCTATTGGAAGCCAGAACTGTAGAAGATTTAGAGCCATCCTATTACTCTTTGTGTGTCCTCAATTGCGCCCAAAAAACAAGCTTTGTTATTTTATTTTGTCACAGACCCATTGCTTAAGCACGTTCAATGCAACAAAAAGTTGCGCTAATAAGACATGGACGAAGGAAAGGCAGGGCGCACACAAACGCAGTGCGTCCTGCTACTCGCGGTTTGAAAATCTATGAACCAACTGGCCCGACAAATTTTACTTAAGCACGTGTTTGTGTTATAGGGCCATATGACGAAGAAAGCGGTTATTGACTTAAGTTATGCTGGCATTGTTGGTGATGTCGCGAGATTAATGCATTGATTCACTAGCGAGGTTCGTCATCATTTTCCTACGTTTTTCTTCTTTTTTTTTTGCATGGAAGATACTGGCATGTACAGCTAGAAGCAATATGAAAGGGAACACGGGAGCGCGTGGCATCCACGCTTTCAAAAGCGCTGTCGCCTACAGGTGATAGAATCAGTGGTAAAGACGCATCCGAAGTAAGCTTGGCCGGCTGCTCTTTCCGAGCATACAGTTGGTGTACCCTCTTCCCGCCTTGTGTTGGTGGCAGCGCTTTGCAAAGCGCGGACGCCACGCGCTCCCGTGTTCCCTTTCATTTTGCGTCTAGCTGTATTTATGAGTGGTGACTGTAATGAACTCTCGATTGGAAAACAGCATCCTATTGCACCCTTTGTTGTTCCACATTTTTCCCGTCCCGCTGCGATGTTTAACACAAAGGATGACTTCACTTTGTGGTCGTTAGCGTGATTAGTTCGCCTGGTAAGAACTCGACAGCGGTTTGAAAATCTCCGGTATCCAGCCACTTCACGGCTTTGAGCGTGCCAGGAATAATATATGTCAGAAAAAATTCATGTCGTAGGCGAAAGTCACTGGCGTCTGAGTAAACTATAGCGACAGCGCTCTTGTTTCCCATCTGGCGAGAGACCGAAGGGGTTGCATTTTTTTATACCTGTAACAAGTACTCGTGAGGCAAAGGCGCTTAACATGCAAGGACAAAACAGGCTACATCCCTCCCCCCCCCCCCCCCCCCCCCCCTCTCTTGCTCTATTGGACACTTTTTATCACTTTGATCGTTGCTACTTACTAAGCAAGAATACTCGTGAATAGCGCGCACTACATGATCCACCACACTCCTTGTACAATGCACTCGCAAACATAAGCTGTGCGCACGAATTCCACTCCTCTGTCAGAATTTCCCCCTCCCTGTTTTCAGCATATAGTAAAGACGTTCCTTAAAAACTAAAAGCAGAACAAGCGCTTCTGTATTTCAATTTCTGACGTCGCAGGGGTCTATAGCTTGCCAGGAAAGGACAACTCACTTCGCGCTACGCGACACGAACGTGAACGGAGTTAGACAGCCACTCGATTATTTTCCACTTTCCAATATTTTAGTTCCTAGTTAAGAGTAGGGTAATCGCGAGAGTACCCCGAGTGCCTAGCGCTCCAGCAAACTATGCTGGCGTAAGTGAACATTTCTTTCCATGAGGAAAGAACCGAGTAGTCGAACATGGAAGAGGTAGATTGCGAAACCTCACATATCGCCTTTTTTGCCTTTATTCGTGAGCGATGTTTTTCCCTCTATTATCTGCATACTCTCCACGAAAGCGCTCAGCGTTTTTCGCATGCAAATCCTAAAGGATTGGCTGCAAGTAATCATCGCCTTCTATTTTCCTCCTTTGGGAGAACAGAATAGATGAATGGGTTAGTGGGTGCTTAAGAATGCTTTTATGTATGCGCAGCTCCGTAATGGATGAACAAGCTCAGAGAAGCTCCTAACCCAGGAGCACAGGGGCGTGTCCGGCGACAGTAAAACGGAGGAAAGAAACGTCTGCAGCATATCCCAGTATTTCCAAAACGCAGGTAGCTATAAATTACCAGCAGCGTATGCGAGGGAATTTAATATGCACGCCAGTCATTGCAAGCAGAAGCAGCAGCGGACGAAGTTGCTTTATCAAAAATGAAAGCGATCGCACAGACGACGTCTTCTACAAGCCATCTCGACGGCTCGTTATCTACCCAAGGATCCGATGAAAAATGCTAGCGTGAGGCATATATCCAGACTCGTTCGGAATAAACAGGTCAGCGCCGCAAACAAGCCGCTGTTGTTATTTGAGCTTCCAGTGTATGCAGTTTCTCTTTTTTTTTTTTACTTTACTGTTTAATAGCTCTGCTTCGTTTAATAGTCGCTCATCCGTTATCGGCGCCTCCAGCTTAGCGAGACTCCTCTCAAGTGCTTTGTGCCGTTAATATCTGCAGTGATCCACGCAAGATTCGCCCAAGTATGCGCAGAAAGTATACAGACAGGTCTGTCCGGACTGCTCAAGCAAAACAGGTCAGCTTCGTGTAAGCAGCAGTTACAGGCGTATGAGAGCACTTTTGTTTTATGGTTTGTACTGGTTCCCGCGTCTTCTAATAACCCGTCCACGGAACAATCCGATCGTTTGCTGCGCGCCGTCCGTCTTCGCTGGCCTGGTTTCGGATTCTTCGGGTAATTTTGACAACCTATCGCTATCGTTACCCCCGTGCAAGGCCTGATCGCAGGAATTTCGAGAAACTGGCTTTATATATTTACGGCGGCGTAATTCAGGGTTCACGAACGCGGGCGAGGTAAATTTCGGTGGCCATGAAATTCACTGGAGCGCTGGCTCTTCTGTGTCGCTTGCGCCACATGTTACTCTCTGCTTTGAGGAGCATCCTGTTAGGTTACGCTTCTGTAACCAGTTCGGCTGGGACTTGTTCGCTTCCGGGCTTGTTGTGGAGTGGGGCTAGTATATAAGGTGCCATGGTCGAGATAGGAGGGAAGGCTAAAAAGCGTTTTAATAGAGTTTCAATTAGAACAGTGGGTAAGTACTACGGCGTTGGCGTATACAAGCATAAGCTTGGTACACTGACTGCAGGGCAAAACAGGATATTATTCGAAAGAGGGCTTCCGTTTGCCAAATATTATCTTACCAACTGACCAAACATTTCACGTCGCTTAAAACTGGTCAACGCACTGTGATGAGAAGCCCCTATTTTCCCTGGCAACGGGGAAGCCATTTTGGAGCCCCTCTTAAGATATTACCCCTTTCACGCGAATCGAATTGAAGACGTAGTAATATGGCAACGTTAATCCTTTTTGGATCATAAGATTCTTATCAGCAACGTGATGGTCGCTATTATTATGAGACTGATACTTGCAAGTAGCATTCCTGCACCATTTTGAAGGTCGGATATGTGCTATGGCGAAAATAATAATGTTCTATTGAAACATTTGAATTGTTGTCTAATGACTCGGCATTTTGCTTTGAGACGCTTACTTTTTAAAAACATTCTAGTAATCTAAAATTGATGTCGTCGACAACAGGTCGTCAGTTTTGGCGTACGTTTAAATGTAAATTTCACTGTTATTATGGAACGCTTTTCGACTGAGTTTGTTAAGAGCGGCAGCTAAAAAATTTCAAGCTTAAAAAGAGCGTGTGCTGGCAAGACTTCAGCTGTGCATAATGGTGCCGCGCGGGGATTAGCACAGAATCATTTCGTTACCTTACTCTCTGTCATGTTTCGATTTATCTGGCTAGTAAAAGAACGCAACACTATCCACTACAACGGATGGCTGTGGTATCTAGGGCTTACACGCTATGTGCAGATCTGCAATCCGCATCTAGATGCCGCGGGTACGCAATGGCAGTGAATTGCCTGATGAGCGTTAAATAATAGCTTACGACTAATATACGTTCCTCTTGGTTATCTTACTGCATTTCATGCGGCATGATGTTCCTCAACGTTGCAAGTAGCTTCTTGTTACTTTTTTCCTTAAATGAGCTGCTTAGTTACTTTGTCATTTGCTCATTGATTTTGCCCTACCTCCTGAATTTTGCCAGAGGTGGCTTTACTTCTAATCGCGCTTCTCGGGGGAAACTATTGCTACATACTGATAACATGAAAAGCCGTGTGTTGATGCTCCCTTTGTACGCCGGCATCACATTGCAAAAGCCAAATCATGCTATATTCCACGTATAGAACTTAGTAATATGGCTGTTGCTGAAAGCCACTTCAAAGATGGCTACTTAAAGCTTATTTCCATGTTATTTATTTCTTTCTGGACTGTCGGCTCGAGGTGTAGCCGATGCCTAGCTCTGGAGACTTATAGCACAGCGCCATGCGCGATCCAATACCGATATCTGCTACCGCGGGCTCCAAAAGGTGCCGGTTAGGGTGCCTGTAGATGCCCTCTCCTCATACCGCCGGCTGAAATGGCGGAAACTAGTGGCCTCTACCACCGTTATAGTGGCTTTACCACCGGCCAACATGTGGCACCATCCGGTGCCCTTTAGGCGATCTGCTCATGCGCAGTGCCACATCGCGGAAGCGGATCATTGTAGCGGGTAGCAATTTGCTATAATTATTATATGTTAGTCGTCAGCGGTAACTTGAGTCAGCGCTCCACGAAGGAAACATCAGTTCAGTTCAGGCGTTCAGTCGTGTCCGACTCTTCGTGACCCTATGGACCATGTCACGCCACGCTTTCCGGTCTCTCACTATCTTCTTAACATCACATAGCTTCATCTGCAATGCCTCGAGAATGCCATCTAACCATCGCGTTCGCTGCCTACCCCTTCTCCGGCGACCCTCAACCTTTCCCAACATCAAATCTTTCTCCAGCGACTCCTCTCTTCTCATCAGATGACCAAAGTAGCTGAGCTTTAACTTTAGAATTTGACCCTCCAATGAGCAGTCAGGGTTTATGGTCGACAATATCGACTGATTTGATCTTCTGGCAGTCCAAGGAACTCTTAAGAGTCTTCGCTAGCACCACAATTCAAACGCGTCAATTCTTCGGCGGTCAGCCTTTTTCACAGTCCAACTCTCGCATCCATACATCACAACTGGAAAGACCATAGCACGGGTTATACAGATCTTGGTTGGCAGTCTAATGTCTCTGCTCTTTACTAGGCGGTCAAGGCTAACCATTGCTCTCTTTCCCAGAAGCAGGCGTCTCCTAATTTCATGGCTGCAGTCTCCTTCCGAGGTAATCTTGGCGCCCAAGAACAGAAAATCTGTCACAGCTTCCACTTTTTGTCCATTGATGCTCCAGGACTTGATAGGGCAAGACGCCATGATCTTCGTCTTTTTAATGTTCAGTTTAAGCCCAAACTTCTCACTCTCTTCTTGTACGCGCATCAGAAGTCTCTTGAGATCCAATTCACTTTCTGCCATTAAAGTGGTATCATCCGCATATCTAAGGTTGTTGATGCGTTTTCCAGCGATCTTCACTCCAGCTGAAGACTCGTCCAGACCGGCCTTCCTCATGATGCACTCTGCATATAGGTTAAATAGGCAGGGCGACAGTATGCAGCCTTGACTCACCCCTTTCTCAATCGGAAACCAATCAGTAAGACCATGCCCAGTTCTGACTGTGGCCTCTTGCCCTTCATAAAGGTTCCTGAGGAGACAGATGAGGTGAATTGGAACTCCCATCTCTTGGAGAGCTTGCCACAATCTGCTGTGATCTACGCAGTCAAACGCTTTCGCATAATCAATAAAGCAGAAGTAAATGGGTTTCTGGAACTCTCTTGCTTTTTCCATGATCCAGCGAAGGTTGGCAATTTGGTCTCTAGTTCCTCTGCCCTTGCGAAACCCAGCTTGCACGTCCGGAAGCTCCCGATCCACATACTGCTGCAGCCTACCTTGCAGTGGAGAGACAAGGTAAAATAATTTAGGGCGGGAAAAGTGGCACAATAAGCACACGTGGTCGATGTCACTCAAGAATAATGAATTGCTAAAAGCACAGTGCAAACATGCGTATGAGCTCGAAGTGGATCAAAAATTTGTTACCAATACAGCGCGCCCAAATCCAGGCCAGCCGCTATGGTTTGGTAATTCTCAAACTTGACAAACTAAAACGGAAATAAAAAGCTTTTTGATGGATAATTCTATTTCACTTCACAATTCAGAAGAGTCCTCCTTTGAAAAACTTTTTTTTTCAAGATCGACTTTTGAGTCTCTACTTTTTAGCCTTCCTATGCTAGCGGGCGCATGCTTTCACGCTGTGAAATTTCGTTGTTACTGCGCAAAAAACAACAAAGTTTTTAATTAATAGCTTTGCACACCTTATTCGGGCCAGACCGACGTGTTCAGCTCAAATAAACCATGCGTTTGAACTAAAAAGTTCGAATAAACGGGAATGCAAATTATCATCCATCTCTTTCCAAGAAATTAGGTGTGGTTTAGCTTGTGGTAAAACCTGGAGTTACGCGAAAGCAATCTGCATGGCTACGCTTAGGTTCGGCTTCAAAGCAAAGACATAGCTTTTGCGCATAGTAGTTTACTCTGATTTCAGCATTATTTATTCTATAGGGGAATCACTTCAAGTATGAGCACCCCCTTTCTTCTTCTTCTTCTTCTTCTTCTTCTTCTTCTTCTTCTTCTTCTTCTTCTCCTCCTTCTTCTTCTTCTTCTTCTTCTTCTTCTTCTTCTTCTTTCTTCTTCTTCTTTCTTCTTCTTCTTCTTTCTTCTTCTTCTTTCTTCTTCTTCTTCTTTCTTCTTCTTTTTTATTCTTCTTCTTTCTTCTTCTTCTTCCTTTTCTTCTTCTTTTTTATTCTTCTTCTTCTTTTTCTTTTTCTTCTTCTGCGCCACGTTGACGGCGTAGACCTTCACGAACTGAGGCCTCGCCATTAAGATAACTGTGCAACCGACGATGGCGACCATCAAGAGCGCAAACTCTTTGTAGCTGTTATCTTAGTAATGATGTTATTTACGTTTTTAATACCTGAAGGATTTTAATGCATCGGCATTGTTTGTCAGACGGTTGAACATGTATGTTTTTATGTATTTATTCGTTTGTTTATTTGTTTATTTGTATGCATACATTAGGTGCCCACCAACCGCATTTCAGCTTGGGTTATGGTTCACCATTGTACGTTACATCATTCATGACATATATATTATGGTGAGGCTACCCCCCCCCCCCAAAAAAAAAAAAAAAAACATAAAATAATGTGACTCTGCCCGTGCTACTAGGTATAACGGGCTACCATGACCGTCAAAGCATGCATGATGTATCGGTGATACATGTGATGCAGGTGCTGGTGATACAGTGCTACCGGCACAAAGATATTAGAGCCCGCACATTAAAACTATTGTCTATATTCTTGAAGAAAAAAGAAGGATTGAACATGCATTCTATGCGCAGTGATGGAGAAACACACTTGCGACTATCAACATAAAATAACAGATGGCTTCTTGCACTATGTCCGGGCACTGTTAGTTTGAGTGCCAAAATTATAACTCAGGATAATCCATAGACCCTTGGAAGCATTTTTACAAGAATGCGCCGTCTCGGAGTTCCCGCCTTTTTGAACGTGTAACAGGGATTAGTTTAGCCAATAGTCGTTCATAGTGCTAGTATTATCGCCTACCCATATATGTCTAACGTAAAGGACACTGATAAACCGCCGTTGTACGGGCTCTATCATTGCGCACTGTACAGATGTCAGCAAATTCCCTACAGTGCTTGAGAAAGCACCATTTCGGAAATCGCAGCGCCGCGAAAAAACCTAGCGGGCGCGCGACGAATTATGGGAAAAGTGAGCGAACGCCGACCGACCGCCCGTCTTTCCTGCCTCCTGCGTTCGCATAGCTGCGGTGTGTGTGTGTACGTGCTTCGATTGCTTTAAGATTTCGTGTATTTTTTGGTGGTGGGCGGTTGCAGGTGCGTTATATAAAGTGTTACGTGCCTGTGGGTTACTTAGTGGCAGCTGCCACTACTGCGCGCGATGTCGTCGAAGTGCCGAGGCGGCGGTCAGACTTGTTGTGTGCCTGGCTGCGACAACAACACGCTGAAAGACAAGAACGTTTCATTTCACGCGTTCCCTGCAAATGAAAAAGAACAAAAGGAGTGGGTGAGAAGAATCAACCGCCAGGGAAGTGCTGGTCGCTTCTCTTTGTGGCAACCTTCTAAGCACCACCGGATCTGCGGAGCTCACTTCAACGCAAGTGGACGCCGTGGCTATATGGACCGGTTGCCGACAATTTTCCCTCATAAAGTCATCAGTCAACTATCTCCTTCCTTTAATACCGGTAAATATATATATTCAGGCGGTTATCGCATATTATCATTACTGCCAAATCTCTTCCAGTCGCGAAACGCAAGAAGACGAGCTCCCAAACTGCCTCTGCCAGCCCTGTGCTCGTCCTGAACGAGTTGGAGATCGGCTACGTAGTTGACGTGCCCCAATGCGATCAACGTAAGAGACGCTTTAACTGTGCCATCTTTTTTCTGAGGCTTCGATTTTGTGTGTTCGCATTTCATCAAAGCGTTTGTACGCAGAGAGCGACGTAGTTTCCCAGGAGCCCACCCAGCTGACCTTCGGTGCACCGGCTTCGTCTCGCACGGAAACAGGTTAGTGATGGTTCAAAATTCTCACTTTCTCCATTCCACTATGAAAACTTATTTTTCGCATTTAACGGACCCCTATCGCGCCCACTCATTGTGAGGTCCACGGGTGCTGTGGCGACCGGTATATTAATAAATGGACCAAACTTTTTTCCCGCGAAGCCAGTTTTTCGCAAGCTTTTGCAGCTAGCCATGGGAAGTCTACATGTTATGAGTTGCATAACCTCATGTATTCTGTGACATGTCATCAGTGATTTGTACCGTGCATGTGTTATTACTTCAGCGAGTTTTCTGATAAACGCGGTACCTCTTCCACCAGTGCACGCATTGTGAAACTTACCCATTTCATTTCTTTCACCGCGACATTATTCCCTTCACCACAGCTTGTAAAAATGACACAAAAGTCAGGCTATCCAAATGCATATACAGTGTAGATTTGGCTGATGTGCTGGGTGCATGAAACCTATGGTTACCAACCAGCATGAAACCTATGGTTCCATGCTGGTTGGTAAGCTGCTTGCACAGGTGGATCAGTGGAGTGAAAGAGAGTTGGGCTCTATGGCTTTGTCATCCTAGTTCTTTGTTGTCTGTATATCAGTGTAAGCTGAGAGCAAGGGTTCAGAACACACATTGTGGGCTGAAGTGACTATTTCAAGCCCTGAAATCTGTATTAAAGCACGGCCTAACTGTTCGCAAATCAATAAACAGTTTTTATTTTCTAGGTGCCGAGCATTCATACTCCATGGGGCCTCCAGACACAGCATCTGCTGCCGCACTAAGGAAAGTCAACCACCTTCTCGAAGTATGTGGAAAACCGGAGCATGAAAATAACTTGCTTCGAAAAGACAAATCTGTGCTCCAGAAAACGGTTGAGGATCTGGAGGCTCAGTTGCACCATGTGAAAGTTGAGGCACTTAAAGAGAAGCTAAAAATAAAAAACCGTGTCTCAAAAGTTCACCGTTTTGTTTCAGATCAAAAACGACTAGTGTTTTATACAGGGTTGAATTCCTTTGAAAAATTTGATGCGTTTCTGGAACATGTTGAAGGCATGTACCAGACACTGAAAACAGGTTCTGGCAGGCCACCAGCACTGAAAATGAAAGAACGGGTCATTGCAGTGGTTTGCAGGCTCCGGGTTGGGTTACTGGAGCAGGATTTGGCATATCGCCTGAAAGTGT
>JAJIZL010025952.1:0-11627 GCA_023969395.1 Amblyomma maculatum
ACAATATCGACTGGTTTGATCTTCTGGCCGTCCAAGGAACTCTCAAGATTCTCCGCCAGCACTACAATTCAAACGCGTCAATTCTTCGGCGGTCAGCCTTCTTCACAGTCCAACTCTCGCATCCATACATCACAACTGGGAAGACCATAGCACGAGTTATACGAATCTTGGTTGGCAGAATAATGTCTCTGCTCTTTACTAGGCGGTCAAGGCTAGCCATGGCTCTCTTTCCCAGACGTAGGAGTCACCTAATTGCATGGCTGCAGTCTCCTTCCGGGGCAATCTCGGAGCCCAAGAAGAGAAAATCTGTCACAGCTTGCACTTCTTGTCCCTTGATGCTCCAGGACTTGATGGGGCAAGACGCCATCATCTTTGTCTTTTTAATGTTCAGTTTAAGCCTAAATTTCTCACTCTCTTCTTGTACGCGTATCAGAAGTCTCTTGAGTTCCACTTCACTTTCTGCTATTAAAGTGGTATCATCCGCATATCTAAGGTTGTTGAAACGTTTCCCAGCAATCTTCACTCCAGCTGAAGACTCGTCCAGACCGGCCTTCCTCATGATGCACTCAGCATATAGGTTAAATAGGCAGGGCGACAGTATGCAGCCTTGTCTCACTCCTTTCTCAATCGGAAACCAATCAGTAAGACCATGCCCAGTTCTGACTGTGGCCTCTTGCCCTTCATACAGGTTCCTGAGGAGATAGATGAGGTGATTTGGAACTCCCATCTCTTGGAGAGCTTGCCACAATCTGATTTACACGTATTTACATATTTACATATTTACACATATGTACATGTCAGTCCCAACTAATGGGTCTGATAATCTTGGAGCCAGGCCGGTGGCCGGCGCTCTCGCTTTGAACGCCGCACTGTCGGCGCTGGTGACAGGATCGTAGGCTGCTGCTGCAGTACGCCAGGAGACCGAGCCTGCGTCCTGGGCGAAGACGGCTGCAGCTCAGCAGGCTGCAATATGCCAGGAGACCGGGGTTGCGGTGAGGCAGGGCGCAGCACGCCAGGAGACCGGGGTTGCGATGTGGCAGGAGGCAGCATGCCCGGAGAAGCAGGAGACAGTACGCCAGGAGACCGGGGCTCTGGAACCTTGGAAAGCTAGGAAGCATTCCAGGTACGGCCATCTCCAAGTTTGAAAGAAGCTGGTCCCCTCCTCTCGATCACCTTTGTTGGTGGGGAAAAAGTGCGGTCTCCCTTAAACCGAACTGGGGGTTTTCTGACGCGGACAAAATCGCTCTTCTTTTGTCCGTGTAGCATTTGCTGCTCTGCTGTTGACGCCGGACTCTTTGACGGAGTCGCACCAACTCCTTGGCTGGGTCTTCTGCAAATCCTGGTGCTGAAAAGCCCAGAACGTCCAGCCTGGTTTGGGGCATTCTACCATGTAGCAGAACTGCTGGGGCGACCCCTGTGGTAGCGTGCGGAGTACATCGATAAATGGCAAGGTACTCTGTGACTGCTTGCAGGAGCGGACTTCTTTCGAGGAGCGAGACATGGAGGAAGTTCTTCAACGTTCGATTGAATCGCTCTATTTGCCCATTCGCTTGAGGATAGTACACCGACGAATGCGAAAGACATATGCCTCTGCTTTGCAGGAAGGTGATAAACTCGTGAAATGTGAACTGAGGTCCATTATCACAGACTATCTCTTCTGGATAGCCTTCACGGGCAAAAACACTTATTAAAAAGTCTTTCACGGTGCTTGTAGACACTTCACTGCAAAAGTGTACTTCTGGCCATTTAGAATGATAGTCAACAAGCGTTATGGCAAATCTGCTGTTGTAAGCTGCATGCGCCAAAGGACCAACAATGTCTAGTCCAAGCTTCTGACATGGTTGCTCAGGCCATTCAACAGGTTGCAACGGTGCTGGTGATGTTTTGGCGGACTTATCTGCCTCCAGGCAGATGTGGCAGTTTTTTTTTTGCCAATTCCACTTGCTGATCCATTCGTGGCCACCAGAACCGCTCACACAGTCGCGTCTCCGAGCGCGTGATGTGTCTCGTGCACGGTGCTGACGATCTGAGCCGTGAGGGAGGATGGAACAACGATGCGCTCTGCATGCAGTAGCAAGTTGTCAACAACCGACAGTTCTTCCCGAATAGGGTAGAATGGTTTCGCCTCTTCTGGTATAGACTTCTTTGGCGGCCAGGAATTCAGCACGAATGACTTGACGGTTTCCAGGCAACCGTCGTCGAGGGCGGCCTGCCTGAACTTCTCCTTTGTCACACAGGCTGGCTCGATGAACGAGACGATTTCTTCTTCCTTAAAATCTCTGCCTCCGAGATAGGTGCTGGCAGCCGAGAAAGTGCATCTGCTACAGTGTTTGTGGACCCCTTGCGGTATTCAACAGTGAAGTTGTAGCAAAGCAGTCGTGCACTCCAGCGTGCGCTTCGGAGTGGGCGTCTTTCATGTCCTTGGGATGACAGCAAGAACACCAGTGCTTGGTCGTCTGTTCGAATAGTGAAATGGCGACCCCAAAGGTATGTGTGCCATCGCTACATGCCCAAATACACGCTAGTGCTTCCCGTTCACCGACTGAATATTTCCTCTCCACAGGCGACAGTGTACGAGATGCGAAAGTGGCTGTGCGGAGCTCGTGGCCACTTTTCTGCTGCAGGACTGCTCCTAGTCCACAGTCGGACGCGTCGGTTGACACAATTACTGGAAGCGATGGATCGAACATCTGGAGGACTGTACTCGAGGAAAGCATTTCCTTAACTCTCCTGAAATTGCAGTCTGACTCAGCTGACCAAATGAACGGCTCATTTTTGCGAAGCAAGATTCTCATCGGCTTGACCACTTGTGCCAAGTGTGGAACAAGCTTGGAGTAATGTTCTACGAGACCCAGGAACGAATGAAGGGCGGCAACATCAGTTGGCACTGGCATGTTAACTATGGAATCTACCTTCTCTGGGAGTGGCGCGATACCACTTGCAGTGACCTTATGCCCTAGGAACTCAAGTTCTGGAACGTCAAAAAGGCATTTGTTGTTCAGTTTCAGGCCTGCGTTCTTGATCTTTTGCAGTACGGTCTTCAAGTTCAAGTTTGAAAGGTGCTCTTCTGCGGTCTTGCCAAAAATGATCACATCATCGATGTAGAACAACACTCCAGGGCAACGGTCGAGAATTGTCGCCATCATCTTCTGAAATGCCTCTCGGGCAGAAGCCAACCCGAAGCAAACTCTTTTAAAACGGAAAAGACCGTAATGAGTGATGAAAGCTGTCAGATCCCTGCTGTCAGGGTGCAAAAGAACCTGATGGCAAGCGGAAGCAAAGTCAAGTTTTGTGAATTGTGCAGCCCCTACCAAAGCATGAAGCAGCTCTTCTGTGTGGGGTAATGGGAAACTGTCTGGAACAATAGCTTTGTTCGGCTCTCAAAGGTCTACACATATCCTGATGCTACTATCTTTCTTGTCAACAACAATAGAAGACACCCATTCAGAAGCATCGATGTGCTCGATGATGTCAAGGCTCAGTAACCTCTGAAGCTCCTTTGATACTGGCGACCGGAGAGAATAAGGCAGAGGGCGAAGCTTGGAAGCTACAGGCTGCACGCCTTGCCACGTCTTGATGCGATGGATGAACCCATTAGCAAGACCCAACTCTGGACAAAAAAGCGAACTGAACTCGTCTGCTAAGGCTGGCGGCAGATGTTTGTTGCGGGGCTGCGCGCTTGACGGTGTGGAAAGGGACCGGGATAGCGGGTCATTGACAGTAGACAGCGGAGCAACGGACGTGTGCAAGCAATTAAGAGCAGAACCCTCAATGCGAAGATCCAAGGCTTGAATGCCGTCAAGACCGATCAGAAAAGTTCCTCGGTGAACAACATAAAAGCATAGTGAAGCTGTGCGGCCTCTAAACTGAACGTCTGCCTGGAAACAACCTAGCACGGAAATCGGCCGTTGAGAGTAGTCAAACAGAGTGCAGAGCAGGCAATAGTGGAACGCTCTGAAAATATAGACTGTATTCTTGCTCCAACAGAATTGATACAGACGACCCTGAATCGACAAGAAATGTCAAAGTGACATTCGCGACTTGCACTTGAATATGAATTCCGCGACGCATGGAACGTTGCAAAGTCAAAACTTGCTCAGCACTGCTAGATGACAAAACATCTTCATGTCATTCAACTTCACGAACTCGGCCTTGCATTTGAGTTCGTTTGCGGTTGCATACTTTTTGAAAGTGGCCCTTGAGACCGCAAAATGAACAAGTCTTCCCATGCGCTGGGCACTGCGGTGCTGATGCAAAGTGGTCCTGCATCGGAAACACTGTGTTGAACCCGGGGTAGCTAGTCCGTTCTCGGTTCCGCTCAAGGGAGCGGTTCCGCTGAGGAGCCGCTCCTCGTTAACTTCTGCTGAAAGCGAGCTGCTAGATGCGCATTTCTTTTTTTCAAAAGACTCGAGGATGGTTTACGACGCTGGTTCCTGCATGTAATGTCTGATAAACACGCTGGCCGCCCCCAAACATGCAAAAGAATAGCCTTGCGTTGCTGTGGCTTGAATGCAGTGGCTCCGGATGCCACCAAGTACACGCTGAACATCTGCTCCCATGGCAATGACGGACGGCCGGGCGTCGGAAGGAAGAACGGTGGCAGAGCAAGCCCGGTGAAGTTCATGGCGGCGGTTCCGGATGGTGCGGCAGGGTTGGGGTAGGTAGGAGTAGGTTCATCCCATCCTCGTCGCCAATGTGGTGTTTTCGAAGGTGGAAGCCGAGTCCAGCATCCCGAACGAACGCAACCCGTTTATTCACGCATAGACACATATATATAACGAAAACAGAAACGC
Source organism: Amblyomma maculatum (assembly GCA_023969395.1). NCBI lineage: Eukaryota > Metazoa > Arthropoda > Arachnida > Ixodida > Ixodidae > Amblyomma > Amblyomma maculatum. Next base: position 4,794 of record JAJIZL010025952.1, read on the forward strand.
CCCCTGGGGAATAAAGAAATCAAACCGAAAACGAAACTGAATATAACAACAAGCTTCCAAACTTCCTCGTTTAATTCTTCACATTAGCCACATATTGTCGCCGTCACTGAAACGTGGCTGTATGGTGGTATATTAGACTCGGATATAACCCCTCTGGGGTTCGTTGTAATTAGGGCAGACAGGCAGCAGGGTAAAAGAGGGCTCATTTCATTAGGTCTAGCTTGAAATTCGCTGAAATTTCTGCTCCTACCGAAACAGAGTCAACTTGGTGCAAGCTCTACACTGCAATGAACTAGTGAATCTGTCTTTGAAACAGATAGTAGATAAGTAAGAACACTGGGCCTGATGTTTTTAAGCTCTTCTCTCTTCGCAGGAATATCCAATCACAACGCTGTTTTATTTAACATTTCCGGATTTTAATGAGCGCATCTAAAAGGCTCATTTGTAATGTTTGAAACTCTCAGTCAATCTGGTGATTCAATGACAACCTTTTTTTCAAAAACACTGTTAAGTTTTGTATTCAGAACTTTGTTCCGTTAAAGACTAGAAAACAAAATCTTAATTTGCCGTGGATAACAAGGGACGTACTGCACCTCTCTCATCGTGTTTCTAGATTACATGTTTCCAAGCGCAACGGCGATCCTTTGCTCACTGCCCTCTTCAATGATACTAAAGAACTGCGTGTTAGGATTAACAGGGCAAAATATTTTTTCTATAGAAATACATTGCAATGTTTAATGAAAAGCAATCGCAGAAAATTCTGGGCATCCATAATACCAAAGAGCACTAGTCCAAATACCTTCATTATTGATGATGAGCTGTCTTTGATTCATTAACCATAGCAACTGGTTTCAATGCATATTTTCAATCTGTCTTTTCAAAAGACAGTTTAGAGGTGAATAGTTTTGCTAGCAACACAGAATGTTCCATTGATGATGTCTCAATAACCTAAACACAAAGAAGAGCTGTGGCCCAGATGACATCCCTAACACATTTTTACACCGTTATTCTCTTTGGACTAGCCGTTATCTGACTACAGTCGAACCCAAATATATCGAACTAGGAGGGGATCGCGAAATAGTTTGATATATCGATAATTCGATATAATGAAATCGGCTTGTGACGGCACTTACGATGCTAAAAAAAACAATACCGTATTTGTCGCGTAATCAACCAACTCGCATAATGAACCCACCCTCCACTTTTGCACCGAGAATTTGAAAAAAAAAAAAAAAATGCGTTAAGGCCAGCTCGCTCACATTCAAGCGATCTCAGAGACGAGCAGCAGCGACAGAGTGAAAAATTTCAAACTTGCTGGAACTGCGTCCCTCTCGCTGCTTGAGCCACCGCGGCAGCTCAAAACAAGGTTTCCGCATCACCGTGGCAGAAATCGCGAGCGTTTTCGCTTGCATGTCCATGGCGCGCATCACTCCGTTTCAGTCATCTCATCCACAGCTCATTTCTTGGCAGCGTGCCAAGATGCTGCGCAGCGATAACGTCGCAGCGCGTTTATCTTTTGATAGCTCCTGCGGTGGCAGGGAGCGAACTTGGCAGAGTGCCCGTGATAGCTTGATTGCACAAGCCTGGTTCGATTTATCACGCCGCGCTTGGGGTGGGTGTCATGACCACAGCAGCTGATCGCATGCTTTCGTTGATTCATACATGCAAGAATAAACGACTCCCGCAAGGAAAACAAACAAACAAAAAAAAACAACTGCCGAATTTCTTAACGTCCGAACAGCACAACGATAAGAAAGGATGACTCGCAAACAAAAACAAAGAAAAACAAAGCTGCCGCTTTTTAACGTCCGCAGGCGCCATAGAGGGTTCGCAACACACGCTGGAGAAAGCGTCCGACGCCTGTCTGAAAACGGGCTGAGCTGGCTTGGCGCATGCGTAGCGCGTGCTGAAGGAGAGAGATAGCTCGGCAAAAGGATGGGCACACCCACGCACATGGCTCGCAAACGTCATGTGTTGGCGCACGGGAAACGATAACGGCAGATGCGCGCGCCTTCGGGGAATAGGCGCGGCGCTGCCCAGACCAGCCGTCGCCGAACTGTCCCCTCTCATTCCTTCCGCGCGTGGCGTTAAAACGTCACGCGGCAAACGGCCAAGGGTGATGTGATCGTCTTTGGGGAAGGCACACTTTCCAGTGTGTGGTGCGGAGTTCGATATATCGAACGACCGGTGAAATTAAGTTCGATATATGACGCGGCTTTCCTATACTTTAACATGGGATATTCAAGGGGATATTCCGTGAGTTCGATATAACCAAAATTCGATATATCCGAGTTCAATATACCCGGTTCGACTGTATCATCTTCCAGAAATCGCTATCATCTGCCACTGTTCCCGATTCCTGAAAACTCGCAAAAATTATTCCATTGTTTAAATCCGGAAGTCTCCAGATATTATCCAACTATCGCCCAATATCCTTAACTTCGCAGTCATGTAAGTTACTTGAACACATAATTCATAAGCACATTTCAGAATTTCTTGAAGCTAACAACATTTTGTGTAAATATCAGCATGGTTTTTGGCACAGGTTTAGCACCATTTCTCAACTTGTTGAATTTGCACATGACATTGCTAGTTCCCTTTATATCTGCTCTCAGATTGACACTTTATTTAACTATCTATCTAAAGCCTTCGATACGGTTCTTCACACTAAACTTCTTTGTAATCTGAATGCAATACTTACAACCCCTCACTAGTAAATTGGATATCAAGTTTTCTTTCTTATCAAAAGCAATATGTCACTTTCAACTCGTGTTCATCTGAAACTGCTGACGTATCATCTGGCGTGCCACAAGGATCTGTGCTGGGGCCACTGCTATTCTTATTATACATCAATGATTTGCCACAAAATATTTTTTATAAAATATGCTTGTATGCAGATGATTGTGTAGTGTACGGATCAATTAACTCACCTGATGATCACGAGCGACTGAATGCGTCATTTTCGTCATTCTGCTCATGGTGCGAAACATGGCAAATGCAAATAAATTTTCATAAATCTGTCTGCATGTCATTCAGTAACAGAGCAGCCACATTACCTTACTGTTATTCATTCAATGGCGAATATTTGAAACGGCTGTCTGAATACAAATATTTAGGTGTTCTTTTTATCTAATTTGTCGTGGTCAAAACACTTTAACACAATATGCAACAATGCATTGCGAAGGCTGGGGTACTGAAATGGTCTCTTTCTGTTGCCCCTCAAGAAACTAAACTGGTTACTTACAAAGCTCTAATCCGTCCACTTTTCCAGTCAATAATTTGGAATCATCATAAACAAACCGACATCAATAAGCTTGAGTCAGTACAAAGGAAATCAGTGCGGTTTATATGCTGAAGGTATGATAGGAACTTCTCTCCATCATCTGCTATTCCTGACCTGAATCTTTCTCTGTTGAATACTCATCGCCACAAGGAGTGTTTAAAGTATTTCTACAATATTGTTCATTCATCCCGTTTTGCACTATTCATGAATGCCTACAGTTTTCAAAGCCTTCATCTACGAGGAACTACCAATAATTGAATGTGTCGCCTATTTATGCACGCACAGACGCTTTAAAATTTAGCTTCTTCCCTCGTGTCATTGAGAGCTGGAATTCTCTGCCCGGTGATGTCCGCTTGTTGCTATTAGAACACTTTCTGAGCATTGTTGGAAATTCCTGATTATGTTGTATATTGTTATGCTGTATGACTTTGGCTGTTGATAGTTTGCTGCTAACTCCTGACTCTACCGCTAACTCATTGTACTGTTTGCTTGCTGCTGACAGTTGATTAAGCTGTACTTTTCCCCACTCCTGCAATAGCCCCTGACGGGGCTGCAGTATATGTAAATAAATAAAAAAATACATAAATAAAACAGGAAAGGAATCTAAATGAATGGTGCAAAAGTAGGTTTAAACTGCACAGAGATAGCTACATTTTTAAGCTATATCCCCTTCCGCGCTGTTGGCCCATTAGAGAAACACGATCGCCGCGTTGCAAAAAGTCCTCGTGCTCGAGTAACAAATGCAGCATGTTTGTATGGAATTTACCAAACCAGCAACTACAACTGCCGCACCATCACTCTTGAAACTGCCAGAAGATTACTCCCAAGAGCAAATAAAAAAAAAAGCCATCCTTGTCTAGTTTATTCGCATCATTTCCACAGCTGCGGAGAACCCCCGCTGCCAGGTATTGCTTGCTGCACGCAACTGTTGGGTGGGACCTAACATGCCGCCAGGAGGGCAAAACGGCAGCGCGGGGTGGTACAAAGGGTGTCCTCACCCTGAAAGCGGAGGCGAAAGACATCGAGGCACCCTAATGAGCTGTGGATGCAACGGCCAAAACGGGGGGACGCGACTAAAGGCTGTTTCACATGTAAGCGAAACACTTGCGATTTCTGCTGCAACAATGCAAAACCTGTTTTAAGCTGTCGCGGCGGCTCGAGTGCCGCAGTTCCAACAAGTTTGAAATTTTTCGCTCTGTCGCTGCCGCTTGTCGTTGATTGTTCACACAATTATTTGAACCGACCTCAAAGCTTTCTTTTCTTTCTTTCTTTCTTTTTTTTTTATCAAATTTTCCGGGGCAAAAGTGGACGGCAGGTTCATTATGCGAGTGGGTTAATTACACGACAAATATGGTATCATTTTTCACGATCGCAAGCGGCGTCTCTAGCCAATTTCTGTATATCGAATTATCGATATATCGAACTATTTCGCAATATCCAGGTTCGACTGTCAATTTTATTCACATTCATTCTGTGCGTGCATGGGCTAAGGGGTTGGACGAACATACTATCATGCAGCGCATGAATATAACCATGGTACGCCTTCGCCCTCCCCACGCAGTCTCCTGCCTTTCCACCCAGCTATGACCTTTCCTACAACCGAACGTGGCTTCAACTTTGGTAACACCCATGTAAATGTTTAGGTTTCTCTCCACAAAGCCTCGGTGTTTCTTGGAGGCAAACTCACCACAGAATCAACCCTTGCTCAGTGTATGAACATTTGGAACTCTTCTTGCTCCAGCCACAAGTTAGAGGAGCAACATCAGCAGATTCACGGTACAGGAGTGCTGCAAATGCCTTTATCAATGCATAACCTGTTTTTGCATAATAATAATAATTTTACGCATGTGCTGTGCCTCTGTATATTTTACAAATTTTCCATCATCGTGATACCATTTCTGTATTGCCGCTTCAAGTGCACTTCAGGCCCATTTAGCATCAGGATAGGCTCAAAAGCACACCTCTATGCTGCTTCACATGACCTTTACACTGTCTACAGAGCAACTATTCCTCACCCTCCGCTGCAGCTCGATGTTGGTGATGCTTCCAGCCTCCCTGCGCAGATCGGCCATCTTGTCAGGTGCCAGGTTGAGATAGGATTGCAGGTAGCGGGGCATCAGACACAGCCGCACCACCACCACGGCCAGCACCAGCACAATGCGGCTCGTCTCAAACACCTCCCCGCTCATCCTGCACCACACCTCCTTTTCTCGTTGTTGTGCCATTTCACACAGTTGAAACCTCCTTCTGCTGGGACAGTCATGCGATAAGTTGTGCATGCATAGCACAGCTTCAAAAGCTCCATCTGCAACTTCATTATGCCAGCGCTCACCCTCCTCAAACTGCACAACATCACTGATTCGAACACGTCCCAGCATGGCAGGATAACATATTACGAATACAATGCTTCACAGAGCCAGTCTTGAAACATTTTACTGAACCCAAAATCTATGAGCATAAGCTACGCCATCGACAGAAAAGACTGGTAAATTTCAATGCTTTTCCATGGTGTTGCATCGTTTACGGAGTTCTCAAAGCAACTCATGGCTGTTGTAGTGGAGGGGTACATTAACAGTAAACGCATTGCTTTCCATCGAAATGGAGCCGCCGTAACCACTGAGCCAATGCGAGAGATTTCAAATCACCAAGGCCATGGTTGTATCAAAGCACAACTGAGACAACAGGCAAGAAAGACAGAGGACGACTTAAATACTAAAAGATGAATACATGATCATATCAATAGCACGTGCACGAGCGAGAATTCATATTACAAAGGTACAGGTCTTCTTACATGTCAAGAAATGCAAGAATTACATGTTGAGAATTGCCACGGATGGCATACTGACACAATCACTCCCACACTTGTTGATGTGATAAGCCTCAACCAGCGCCCATGCAAGCGTGTCAGACACAAGACACTGGTTCTTCGGAGACTAGCATTGCATTTTAGCACATCTTTTTTATTTTTACCCCTATCTTCTTTTGCACATTCATTAATGTGCGCCGGTCTGTGAGACTCAGTACCAGTTTGTGAGGACAAAGTATGCTCCCATAGCCGCTCGTTAATACACCGACCTGACTGCCCAATGTATACTTTCCCACATTTCAATGCCACAAACAGATTCCGATGCTTAATAGAGCCTCAGGAAGGGCTGAAAAAACCACAGGCCCGATTATGGACCACTTTATGCTGATAATCACTGGTTTTACTTTCTCAGCCACCATTGTCATTTAGTTTTGAGCAAAGCTTTGGCACTAAATGAAGCTTCTTGATCTGATCGTAAAAGCTATCTTGCGCTATCAAGGCACATGAATCATATGGTACTGGCCCTTTCAGTGCGCAACAAGTTTAAAAGTAAAACCCTGGGTGAGTTGTCTCAAGTTAGTAAGGATATCCCCCATGATCTGTATATAGGCCATCGATGACTGTTTTTTCAAAACAATAAAAAAATCTTCCACATATTCTTAGCACATTACTTGCTTCATGCACCTGAGAAAATGCTGTCAACAGCAGCGAGATAAATATGGCACAGCACTGGAGCGACGCACGA
>JAJIZL010025953.1:0-36106 GCA_023969395.1 Amblyomma maculatum
GCCGGAGTTCCCGGGTTCGAACCCGACCGCGGCGGCTGCGTTTCGATGGAGGCGAAACGAAGTGGCGTCCGTGTGCTGTGCGATGTCAGCGCACGTGAAAGATCCCCAGGTGGTCGAAATTTCTCCGTAGCCCTCCACTACGGCTCCTCTTTCTCTCTTTCCACTTTCATTCCCACCTTCCTCCCTTCCCTTACGGCGCGGTTCGGGTGTCCACAGAGCAAGTGTGACAGTTACTGCGCCTTTCCCTTCCTGTGAACCAATTTAACTTAACTGCATCCCCCATTCTTTGGGCGAATGTGAAGCGCTTGGGCAACTAGAGAACAACGAGACCGTAATGAACGTAGCGACATTCGCCTAGAGAGAGAGCAGACACTTCTTTGAGTAGAAATATTCAGATCTCGTCTCCCGCCATATTCCGGACAACTATCCCCCCCTCCCCCCTCCCCCTGCTCCAAACAACCGTACTGCGAGACATTCACGCTTACTAGTACCTTAAAAGTGCGAACTGGCTTTTCGGCAACTGTATAAGGCAGGATGGCAGTTGCTTACTTTGCGCCGTGGCTTTCAATGTCAGTTTTCGGCCTCCTAATTTGCATGTAACCAAATATATCGACCACTTCATGGATCACTGCCTTGTCGTGGCGGAGGGGCTTGCGAAACTCGATGAAGTCGTGAGCTCTGCTGTGTAGAGCCACCCACGATAGACAGGTCACGGCAGAGAGTTCTGACAAAATGTGATTCACTGGAGAAGGTAATGGCAACCCACTCCAGTATTTCCTGGCAAGAAAACCCTGTGGCCAGTCACAATAGCATTGCGTGGCGTGATATGGTCCATAGAGTCACGAAGAGTCGGACACGACTGAACGACTGAACTAAACTGAAATATATCAAATGACAAAGCTCCGGCGCAAAATGCCTGCAGAGATGCTCCGGGTAAGGAGTGCGGTTAATGCACGCTCTTTGCCCTAGAGACAGAGACATAGCGGCGCAGGGAGGGCCATTTATTTTTATTTTTTTCTTTGCGCCATCCCCCTTAACAATTGTCTGAGGAAAAAGAATACAAGGAGCGTGTTCTGCAACTACGCCCCTCACCCCTCATACCCCAAGCTGTTCCCATACAGTCCCAGAGTAGTGTTCTCACTACCGACAGAAGCCAGCCCGACGCTGTTCGTCTTGAGGCTTATTAAAAGTGGAAACTCCCAAAACTGTTAAAAATGCAGCATATGTTTAACACCCCTAAGAAAGAAATGGACAGTCTGGTACGGTATCCGCGTATGTATATGGCACACCGAAAAGCACGCTCACCTTGAATGTCATCGTTAAAGGTGCAATAGCTATTCTTGTACTTTGCAAGCAGCTTGAATGCATTGCGGTTGCCAAAGTCTTCGAACTGGATCAGGCAGTTCCTTCCAAACCTGGAAGTGGAAAGACGAGCGTGAAGAGAAGGACTAAATGGCCGTACGGTAAAAGCAGTACAAGAAACAAGCACGAGCAATTAAAAAAAAGCAAGCGTTTTTCAACGCGGCGTTTACATTTTGTTGTCTTTTTTCGTTACGCCCCTGCGACACAAAAATGGGTTCAATAGATGTCTCCACCAAAAACATTAATATATACGCGGTCCTTCCATACCATGCACAACATAAACTTTTTTTTTTATTTTTTTGTAGACGCTCAAGAACCAGGCTGTAACTCTCGCAACATTGAAGGTATACATGTAGCGTATCGGGCGTGAGACTGCTAGACATTGAAGACGTGAGCTGTTAGGCATACAACAAAGCAGACAGCGTTGTTACGCTGACGCCCACGGCAGTCACTGCAGGCTTTTGAAGCACTTTAAGGGCGTGTTCAAGGACATGGTTCAGAAAGCTAAAAAAATGCGGCTTTCTTCAAACGCGCTGCCATTGACAGCAACTGTGCATGTCTAACCATGGAAAGTTCAAGAAAAACAGTTTGCGGCCTCAACACATCCACGAAGATTTTGGATTGGTCTATAGGTTTAACGTTTCAAAACGACTCAGGTTATTAGAGACGCCATTGTGGAAGGCTCTGGAAACTACGACTACCTGGAGTTCTTTTAACGTGCACTGACGTCACACAGCACACGGGCGCCTTGCTTTTCCGCCTCCGTCGAAAAGCTGCCGCCACGGCCGGGATTCGATACGGGTTACACCCGCGATGAGATAAAAACGTCCAATAGTTCGGTGCCACAAACTGCCTTTACTTTTGCATAGAAGACTGAGGAAACTGAAACCAATAATTGTACTAGTTTGTCGCTGCGCATTCCGTAATACAAAACAGAATGCAATAAAAAGAAGCAAATATGATGTCTCAATGAAAACATCAGTTGTGGAATTAGGCCCTTTTCAATGACTGTGGAAGAATGAAAACGCATTGACCCTTTACAATACGACCAAACGCAAGTGCAACAAAACTGAGAACTGCCGTCATACCTGGGCGTATGTTGCTCAAGCAAGACGGCGGCTAAAAGAAGTCACTGCATCGACAATACCGGACACTGACCGTCGGACAGCTTTTCCCTTCTCCGACCTCTTTCTATAGATACGTGTTTGACTTAAATCCGGAGCTCGGCATTCTAAGAACGTTTTAGACGGCAGCTGTGCACGGTCGCACGCACCTCTTCACGGCAGCCTGCATGAACTCGTCCACGAAGTCGTCGTACTGGGGGCCGCGGATCCTCTTCTGGCGCAGTCCGATGTAGTAGGGGTCCGCCAGCAGGATCTGCGCAACAAGCGCGCGGGGTCACTCCTGGAGAGCGCGCAGGCTGACGGGGAAAAATTTACTACTAGCGGCACAGTTTTAACGCCCCCACATTTGAAACTCCTTTGAGAGGCGCCAGACGCAAACCAACCGTCCCGTAAGTTGCGGCGCGATCTGGTACTTCTATTGCGCCGTTTTTCCTAGCATGCCAACGCACACCGACGATCTGTCGATTTAACGTCATTTTGAGACATCGATAGTCCAAAATATTTTTCGCGGTTGAAGCTGAATTATTCAGAATAAAGAGGCCCCACATGATTAAAACAAAGCTGGTTATAGCGGCCACATGGTCATCATCATCAGTCTAACTACGGCACTATAGGATAAACGACTTTCCCATCGCCCTCGAACTGACCGGTTTTGACACTGTGGTTTTCATCTGTAAAAACTTCCCATTCGCATACTCCAACCTAAAGACCCTGTCACATACTTTGCCCGCTCCTGAAATCCAATGTGCTGGCTTGGAGGACCACTGGTTATCTTTCGTTCGCAAAGCGCAATACGCACCGCAAAATATAAGCGAGCCAAAACGGACGCTGGTTTGAGTACCGTTGGAGTAGTGCAGCAATCGCTTTCCTTCCATCGGTACCGTCAGTGCCGCTTGTCAGAGGTAAGCTTACGGCCAAGATCACTTGAGCACAAAACGCAATGAGGAGGCGGTTCATGCGATGTGTGGGGGAAAAGAACAGTAAACAACAGTAAACATCGTCCCTTACCTCGTTGTTGGTACCCAGATCCAGCATCACAGGTAACGTGCGCTCGGGTAGTATGCCGGCCAGCGCAGTGTACAGAGCGAGCTTGCCGACGGGGATGCCCATGCCATTGGCGCCCAGGTCGCCCAGTCCGAGGATGCGCTCTCCGTCGGTCACCACTATGGCCTGCGAAGAACGCCGCACAAGAGGCGAAAGAGACAATTAGCTCTATGCACGGAGGCCCATGTCACGACGCCCCCCAGGGCGAGACGCTTTTTCCGAGGCTGCTGGCCTTACACGACCAACCCCCTGGACCTGAGATGAAGCCTAAAAAGAAAGCTCGCGAAGTGTCTACAGCGGGATGGGACTACGTGTTGCCCTTTTACCGTACTGTTCAAACAGACGCCCTCCACAAAGGAAGCAAGGAATCATCCACGTAAATGTATATATAACTGCTGAAATATTCATTCAACTGAAAGAGTCGTCACTGAAGAGGCAAGCTCGCATGATCTGCCTTCTAGGCGCCACTGACAACTATACAGACTTCATCATCCTTCACGCGAAGTGTTTCTGTGAGCGAATCTCAAACCTCCGCCCCAAAAGTAAACATTTCAGCCTCGTGTAACATTTCCACCTTACTTGAAACAGTCCAGGGTGTACCAGTGTGTCTAGTGAACAGGATCATGTTCTATTTGCTAGCTTGGCGATCCAAACTACGAAACAAGCAAGTGAACTTGCTGTCGGGCTAGTCGGCTACAGTTGACCTTGGTTTAATTAAATTCACCGGAATGGGCCACAACACGAAGATGACAATACTATGCGACACCACAACACATAATTTTGAACTATATAACACAGCGCAGGAGCTTACGATTTGGCATGCGTAATAAACATCAAACATCCTGCGACATAAGCACCATTAAGGTATGTATCTCTAAGGCGCTCATTATTCAGACCGTCGATACATTCAGCTTAATCATCTTAAACCTGCAGAGAGCCCCGGATGCTGCTGTCCTACCTACTAAACATAAGCACAAAGTCTACTCACGTCGACCTGCTTCTCGGGCCAGTTTCCAAGCACCTCGTAAAGCTTGCCGGCGTCCTGGGCCGTCAGGAAGATCCCCTTGGGGCGGCGGAAAATAAGGCTGTACTTCAGACACGCCTCGCCCACTACGGGCGTGTACACCAGCGGCATCAGCTCCTCGGTGTACTCCTTAAGCACGCGGAAGAACAGCTTCTCGTTGTAGTCCTGCGCAGAAAAGGACCTCCCGTCGTAAATAATAATGCTCGACAACAAAACGGCAAATATCGCAACCGTCACAAGGTCGAAAGCTAGCCGCCCTGTTGGTACGACGTTCTAGGAAAAAGCAGTGCACCAGCACAAACACGAAGGAGGAAAGGACAAGACAGAGCGCTGCACTGTGCCTTGACTGCTCGTGGTGTCTTCGCTTTTTATATAGGTCACATGAACGACAGTTTGCCGAGTACAAGGATTACCACGTATACTGACTGATATCACGTGGCTTCTCGATACAAACAAGACTTGTAGAAAGCATGAGTGAAAAAAAAAAAAACGATTTCAGTGGACTCAGCGTTTCGTACTTGCACCTATAGTCATGACGGTACCACAACAAGAACGACGAGAGAAAATTCTCTACGACGTCATTTATCCTGTGGCATGGTTTTTCTCAACCGTAAGTACTTATAAGGGCTGAATGTAGTGAAAACAAAAAGTGATCGTCGCCACACACAGTTGCATAGAGCAGTGCGGACAGACGGCAACAACGGCATGCGCAAAACCAGCGATATCGTAGTACTTCTCATTGTAAAAATCGTGGCTCGCTGCCAGTTTTGTCAGCAACGAGCTACAATTCTTACTGGTGGGCGAATGGCGGCCAATATCTACTTTTGCCCACCCCCATTAAACCTGGGTGACCGTACCCTCTGCGCCACTCACATGCAACTCCCGCAGGTAGAGGTACTTTGCCAGCCCGGACTCGTATAGCTTGATGTTGTCCATGACCGCCTGCAGCTCGATGTCGACGGTGCGCACCGCAGGGGGGATGAGGCCCCGCAGCGCCATGTTGTCCCGGTCGCGGGCGCTGAACGCCAGGTTCTGCAAAGTAGCGAGACGGGCCGGATTGCATACAGTTTGCCTTTTTGACAAATGGCAGGTCACACACGTCGGGATATTTAACCGGAGAAAAGTGAACCGATGCGTTCAGTACAGAGCCCGGTTGACCTAGCATTCACTAAAGCTTGCCACAGATAACATTTCGAAATTTAATCTTTTAAAGGGGTGTTTTGTAACATTATGTATACGTGTGCACTAACGAACCTTCCCAGTACCTACTGCGCGCAGAACAATATCCGTATGCCACACACTAAGCAACTTTATTTTTCGGTGCTATACAGCCATCACTGCGACTTCTGTGATCAGGACGAAAGCCAAAGCGAAATTTTATTTTGTTTACCCCTCAATGTGGCAGGCATGCTTTCGTAAAAAACTGATTAAGCGCTACATTATTTTGTTTACAACATTACATTATTCGATCGCACTGCCTGGAAATCTGTGCATGCCTTTAATGTGATGCCTCGTGTGATACAACACAACGTATCACAGTATTAGAATATAGCAATGTGTGATATCCACAGAGGCTCCGCATGACTGCTTAGGTTGATATAGTTTAGCTTGATATATACCAATGATAAGAGCATATCCGTTTAAGAAGTCATTTCAATGCGTCCCTTGAATTACTACAGCAACGCAATGTGATCAGCAAATCGCAGATTACTAAGGTGTTCTCCATTACCTATACCCCCTCCTCCCGTTCCTCTTGCTATAAAGGTGTCTGAATAACTCCGGTGAACAGGCAGTGAATAGTACTGGAAATATACTGTCTCCCTGGCCGACATCTTTTGTGATTGAGATTTTATAATGTGGATAATGGATTGTGCTGGTTATGCAACTGTTGCAGATACATGCAAGTATATTTACATCTACACCCCTATTCCCCAAGGACTGCACGGCTGTTGGAGTTTCGACTGAGTTAAGTGCTTTCTTGTAATCTATGAAGGATTTGCTAGACCACTGACTTGCTAGACCATGTTGTCAGTTGCTAGACTTATTTGCTAGACCATGCACATTTCTCTAGCACGTGACTGAGATGTGAGCATAGCCTACTATCCAGCATCTTTCCAAATGTCTGCCTTACCCTTCAGGTAATTTGCAATCTAAGGTCGTTTTGGTTCCATTAATGAATACCTTAGTAAGCATCTTGTTAGCCATAGCCTTCGAGTCATTAACTTCCCCTTTCTAACGGATTAAGTTAATTGTTTTTTTTTTTTATGGAGTTTAACGTCCCAAAGCGCCTCAGGCTATCAGAGACGCAGTAGTGAAGGGCTCCAGCAATTTCTATCACTTGGAGCTTTTTAGCGTGCACTGACATTGCATAGCACACGGGCACTTTGTTTTTCGCCTCCATCGATAAGCGGAGCCGCGGCTGGGATTCGATCTTGCGTCCTTGGGTTGATTAGCCGAGAGCCGCTGAGCCACCGCGGCGGGACTGTTTAGGGTAATGTCAGCATTCATCCACGATTCTGGTCGTGAGGCATTGCGTACAAATGGTGGCCAGTTTTCCTGGCACAATCTCACCGGCAGCCTTGAAAGATCTGCAGTCACCTGATCCTCACCCGCAAGGGGGAACAGCACAAGCTACACACGGACAAAAAGGGGAGGACGAGGCACACACAGCGCCACACACAGACACACTCCCCTTTTTGTCCGTGTGTAGCTTGTGCTGTTCCCCCTTGCGATGAACCAACTAGCCCGCAACGTTTTGTTGAACCTCACCCGCAGCCTACGCGTTTTGCACGCCTTGTAAGGTTGAATTCTTTACTCCTCCCCTGACTGTATACTTATCATCCAGATTACTATTCTAGCATAAAACAGGTCCTAAGACACACTGGCATGGCAGCGTGTGCCATATAAGGTACACAATCTACAGTTTCCTTCACACCTGGCAATGATACACAGTAACATTTAACGTAGAAATGCTATCTTAGGATTACACGCCATATTTTTGCGGAAATAATTGCAGATGCACTGCGGAGATGACCCGCGCCCCAATACAGTTCCAAGATCAATCTGATAAAAATAAAGGTAACGCACAGGTGAATGGTAACGTATAGAGCACACTGCATGCGTGGCCACGTTAGTAAAATTGCAGATAAAAGTGCCAGGATTGGGCCTAGTTGATTATACGTCGACCTATAAGTGGCACTTGTGCCCCCTTTATAAAATAATCATGTTCCTTAAAGGTTTGTCGTCACATCGCCACGTGTGTTGTATCCTTGTTCTGTTTTGTTGTTCGTAAACATTTAGCGCAGTTTTTCAAGATAGAATTACAGGCTATCTGTATTTTCGTAGTGAACTTGCAGGAACAGGGAGATGAAGCCAAGACGCAGAAGTTCACGAAGAAAATCACAGCATAAATTGAAGACGGGGCCTTTGACAATATACATTGGTAGCCAAACATTTGTGCAGCATTCGCAGCCAGCGTTTCCATGCGAAAACTACACTTTATTTTCTCATCGCCATAATTTGAGGAAGGCACTCCTTTAGCGCGGTGAATGTAGCTTTCAAGCCTATGATGCACCGTCACGTCAGGTACATGAATCGTCGGATCGTTCAATTTCTTTTTGTTCGTTTTCCGATAGTGATGTTCGCACCGTCACTCATACATTTTTCGCTTGCCGATCTAGTTAGATAATCTCAAATTTTCTTCTCCCCATTTACTTGCACTTTTATTGTTCTGCTTCTATTCATCACCATTCGATTCATTCTCCTTCTCTGTCTAAACTAAGTCCTCTCCAACTTTTTTTTTTCTGTCAGCAAATAATTACGCACCATGATAAGAAATCCCCCCCCCCCCCCCCCCAGCTAATGCGGCAATTTAATAGTTTGCTTTATCAGGTTATAGGAATTTCGGTGAGACCGAAGTAGCAACTGTAATCAAAATGAACTGGGGTACACCACTTTAAGGGTTATGACACGACAGATTTAATGGCTCCCGTTTGCTGACTCCCATTAGGGATTCTCGTCCGCGTATCAGTATTTTGCTACTCACTTAATCACTAGTATTTCAACCTGTGCCTCTATTATCTCAGACGAACTGATTAGCATACGGTCGTAAGCTACCCGGTGGTCCGAAAGACCACCCGAGGTTGACAAGACGCCGTTTTAGCCCAGTTGTACTAACGTGCGTTGCCAAGGGGTAGTGCGGGCAATATGGGGTCCAATATCCCATATCTCAAAGACCAAGTCCGAATCGGCAGCGCCCGCCATTTCGGTGACGTAGTCTGGGGACGTCACGCAACCCGACGATCGGCTAGTGCACCGCCATGTCAGCAGCCAGAGGCATGCCCCTCTTTTCGCTCACAACGACAACGCCAACTATACCGACGCCGGATTTTTTGCAGAACGAAGCCTTTGTCGCTAACGCGTTAAAAAGAAGCCAGAAAAAAAAAAAAAAAGCTAGAGGCAGTCCTTGAAGATTAAATATTGATTTACGTGACACCGAGAGAGAGAGAGAGAGAGAGAGAGAGAGAGAGAGATCAGTATTTAATCGGCAAGGACTGCCTCGAGCTTTTCTCGCTAAAGCTTCTATGCGGTCCCGTGCGCCAGCTTTCACGTGAGACTGCGATGCAGCCCAGCAACCTCGCGCACCCGCAATCTGCAGCCAGAGAAAGTTCAGCACTCTGCACAACCGACAACAGCGACGGTCGACCCCCAACGAGTCGCCGAAGACTGCGTCGGATTAGCAGATCGCGACGGCACACTGCCATGGTCTAGATGCTGAGCCCGAAAACAATTTATTTAGATTGCACTCCAAACATCAGGCGGAGTTCCTCGACAAAATGGAACGGTTGCGAAAGAGAAAGCGCGCGAAAGCGGAATTCATCGCCGACCATCAACGGTGACGCCAGAGACGAACGTGAAGATGACGCCGGGATAGCAAAGGAAAGTCGGGCCCTTTCGCGCCGCTAGACCAATACCCTATTCTTCACTCCGTAAACAGCAACAACAAACAGCCCTGATGCCATCACAGCGTTTACAAGTGACAGACGTATACCTGTCCTTGGGCGTCGGCTAAGATAACAGCCCGAAGACGTGTACGTGGGCTACGTATAAAAAGCTGATAGACACTCGCAACCGAGTTACTGTCGTCCCACAGCACGGCTCTGCATGCATGGCAGAACCCGAGTCAGCTTCACGATGCAGACGCCGAATGCAGAGGTCTTCTCAAGTTTATGATGGTGCTAGCTATGATTTCAACATCCAGACGGGATTCGACGTCATGTAAAGGACAGCTGAGTTAGGGCAGAAACCACAGACAACGATAAATAAAAGCTGGCCTGAAAACACCCGTACGATACAAACGCTTAGGTTTACTTAATAGCGATAGCTTATACAGCTTGTTCGGACGAAAAGCCGCCGACGTAGCAGTAGTAGTCGGCACCGCGCGTCGGAAATAATGGGGGCCGGGGAGGGGCGGCTGCGAGAAAATACTGCCATGGTAATTTGTGGTTCATGTGATTGAACATTGATTGGTGTTTGATAAGCGACGACGAATTAGTTAAATCATTCTAATCAATTGATTAAATGAGGGAATAAAAATTGGAACAAGAGGGGGGCGGAGTGCTAAAAAGTGTCAAAATGCTCAGAATCAAACGTGATGCTAAGTACCGCTCTACGGGAATTTCTTTTTTAATTAACGAACGAAAAATAGAACAATAAAAAGTCTTAAAAGAAAATAAAATGAAAAGTAAAAATAGAAAGTAAAAAAAAATAAGAGAAGTGAGAACACATTACCGGTGTGTGTGTGAAACGCTATCACGTCCTACCATTAACGGCACAGCTTAAGCGTCCCTTAAATTTGATTAATTTATTTCAGGTTAGCAATAACGGCAGAAAATTAGCACGGCAATGTTGCGCTCTCAGCTTAGGAGCACCATTACACGGGGATCTGTCTTGAGAGCATGCGGTCGTCGTTGTCTCTGTAATTCTCGAGCACCACAGAATGCTCATGCGAAACGCGACTGCACGTGCAACCAATTACAGCATGATATGCAATGCGAATTAGGTAACTTTGTGATAAAATGATCGAACTTTATCAAAAACATGATTCTGCTCAAGAAAAAATTTGTTTAATCCGCGGCACCACCAGCGTCATTTGTCGCTTTACCATTCCGAATTCGAAGGTGGCGTTCGAAGCATTAACCACCGGGGTATTAACTGCGTGTACTCCTTCGAGTTGTCGATATGGAAGCAGCACAGAGGACCGCAGGCCGCTACGCTGTCATAAACTTGAGCCGAGGTTTCCCCTTTATTTTTCCTAACCCTCTGAAGCTAACACATGCGGGACATTCTAGAAATTTCAAAGTCTTCACAAGAAATTCCTCATTGCTCGAGAGGACAGGACAGAAAGCAACGTCCTGTCAAGCTCCCTGCCAAGAGTTAATACTTTTTATAAATCTCGAAATACAAAATAAAGGAAGCATACGGCCTTCTTTGAAAATAAAGAACACGTAAGTCTAGGTGAGTGTACAGGATGTCTTGCACAACGTGTTCCTTCCGCGTTGTGTACCATCAACTCCAGACTAACCGGTGCCTCCACATTTTCAAGCAATGCATTCAACTAATCCCACAGCTGAAGAAGGACAGTGGTTTATTTAAGCAATAAGCTAATCATTCGTGCACCTCTTCAATGTTATCTCTGTGTTTATTTAAAACTGCTCCACGTTGACCAATCTGATCAAAACGCGATTTATTTCTTCGCGCGGTGCCGTTCGCATTGCGAGCCCTCACAAACTATGTCCTTTAATTTTCTTCATAACTCGCTACCGGGGCAGCTTTAATACAGCACCTGGAGATAACTCCTTGAACGTAAACAAAATAATTGGAAAGCATCGTCGCCTATTAAGATGCAAATGACAAAGAGTTGAAACTCGAAATGCCTCTCAGTACAAAATAAGTATCAAAGATAGTGCGCAGCCCTGGACACGAGCTGAACAATCACTATATAAAGCAAACCATGCAGCGCACGCACCATGACAGATGCACTATTAGCTGCTTGCACGCTACAATCCCCCTTCTTTCCTGAAAACGGCTAAAGGGAAAAAAGAAGGACATGTCGTGCGGCCGCAATATGGGTTCAGCACAATGAAATGGCTGCGAACAGTGCGAATGCAAATACGAACAAAGGGGCCATTGTCAAAGCGTCATCGTCCCCCTAGGGTGGCCTGGACAAGACAGCCGCCGGCCAATCGGCTTCCTTTCCGTTCGCTGCTATGACAGGCTCGCATTTCTGTCAGTGCCAGGAGCATCAAACACTCCATACAATCATTCCTGCAAACAGCGAGTTCTCCTCCATTATTGTTGCGGGGAGCGTTACATGGTGCGTGGAAACAGCTGCACATTAGCGAAACACACCGGCTTGCGCGGCGAAATCTGAAAGAACGTTTCCTCTCTTCTTTTTTATCCCGGTTACGGGGGCAAGTTAGAGAAAAGAGATCTACGGAACATTCCGCGTGACGTCTAGGAGACACGGCTTTTGTCCGAGTGCGCTCTCCGTAACGTCAAAAAAAAAAAAAAAATCTAGGCCTGCCACGAGGTCGCACCGATCTAGGTTGCACGACGCTAAAGGCTGGTAAAGGCTGGCAGCACGAGCCAGTACACACTTTTATTTTTGCTCCTTTTCAACATTCCTTTTTTTTCCAATTTCTTTTTCTCTCAGTCACCTCCACACTCGGTGGCTCCCTGCAGTCAGCCCCGGCCTCCCCCTACGTTCTGGTTACCGAGGCGGAAACAAGAAGATCATGGTGAGCAGTTAGGCGGGTTCACTCTGTCGCAATACCCGTGGGTCTTCGCCCTCTTTCTTTTTTTTTTTTTTTGTTAGCGAGCGGAGCGAAGCGTTATCGCTTAGCGATTATAGTCAAGCAGCGAGCCTGATAAGCTTTGCACAAGAATACGTCACGTAAGGCAAAGCAATCAGGGCTTTATGCATTGGCTAATAGATTACAACCCCACATGCTCTCCTGCTGCATTTGTCTCAGAGGATATGGAAGAAATAATAGACATCCAGGTCCCTCCATATATACGTAAATTCAAAAGGCAGCGATATTTGTATTGTGCGCGAGGACATACCGTGGCGCCACCTCCAGAAAGCGCCCGCATGACGAAGTGGGATAACGCAGGTTGAACTACTGCTATAGGATGCTTTCCTAGGCTGATCAGTTGCACGCCAGCATTACGATAATTTATTTAATATACACCTCGGTCTGGGCCTTATAGACCTTATGCAAAATTGCTGCCATCTATCGGCCGCCGCGAGCGTTTCCGCCATGTTCAAGGGTAGCTGCATTGAAGAGCGGCAAGCGGCTGCGTTAATGCTCGTTGCTGACGATAATATCTACATACTGTTTTTCCCCTTACTGTACGCAAAATTAAAGTAAGGGTGTAGAAGAAAAGAAGCAGCAAGTTACATCCCTTGAGCTTGTGTTAATCTGCTCTCGCATGGTTGTCGCGCCAGGCGCACTTTCCATCAACGGCGCGCCTGAATGGTCATCATCATCATCAGCCTGATTATACCCACTGCAGGGCGAAGGCCTCTCCCATATTTCTCCACTTAACCCGGTTCTTTGCTAGCTGCATCCACTTGACCCCTGCGAACTTCTTAATCTCATCCGCCCACCTAACTTTCTGCCGCCCCCTGCTACGCTTTCCTTCCCTTGGAATTCAGTTTGTTACCCTCAGCGACCATCGGTTATCCTCTCTTCGCACTACATGTCCTACCCATGTCCATTTCTTCTTCTTAATTTCCACTAGAATGTCGGTAACTTGAGTTGTTTCTCTGACCCACTCTGCACGCTTTCTATCTCTTAATGTTACCCCTACCATTTTTCGTTCCATAGCCCTCTGGGTTGTTCTCAACTTAAGTAGAACTCTCTTGGTTAGCCTCCACGTTTCAGCCTCATAGGTGAGTACAGGCAAGATGCAACTGTTGTATACTTTCCTCTTGAGCGATACCGGTAAGCTGCTAGTCATACTCTGCGAGTGCTTGCCAAATGCGCTCCATCCCAATCTTATCCTTCTTGTTATTTCCTTTTCATGGTCCGGATCTGCGGTTACTACCTGTCCTAAGTAGACATATTCGCCTACTACTTCCAGTATTTCGCTACCTAATGTAAACTGCTGTTCCTTCCCGAGGCTGTTGAGCATTACCTTAGTCTTCTGCATATTGATTTTCAAGCCTACCTTTCTACTTATCTTATTTAAATATCTTATTTAGCGTGCATTGGAAGATTGCAAATCAGCCCCCGGTGCAGAGGCAGACGACATATATCGCCCACGGTATCTGTTGAATTTGCCTGTAGACGGACTGCGCATCGCCTTTTCGCATAAAAGATGTGCAATAATGTTGTTCTTGGTGTCCTTGTTACGCTAATTCATCTCAGCGTTTAAGGTTTCATGCATACAAGCTGTCAACAGATTTCCCCCGTATGTATACGTCGAGGTATCCAGATAGAACATGTTTCGGGACTTCAAAGGCGTCAAACTGCTCTCTTAAATTTCAGTGCGATATTATAACGTCTTTACGCATTCGATTCATCGATGAGTTGAATATAGCCGACTACGTCCAGGCTTCAGTTGCTGAGGTGCGTCTCCAGAACACGACTTGAAAAAGAAATGACTCTGAGTATATACGTGGCAGCCACTGCCCCTACCGTTTAGCTGCTCTCGTCTACCGCGAGTTTGCATGATTGTTGTTGCTATAGTAATGGCGATCACCGCTCTGTTTGCTTTTTTTTTTTTATTAGAGCGAAATTCTTTTCTGCGAGTTGTGTGAGGTGCATCAAAAAGGAATTACGCCTTAATTTGGACCACGCCAGTTTTCTTTTCTCCCACCTATATGACTGAATAATGCCGTTTTTTTCGTTTAATTTCATGGCTCATGAAAACAGGTAGGAATTGAAACTATCAATTATTTGACACTATCTACAGAGCAATATCGTTTGTAGCGAGCCTTACCGCACTTAGCAGTGAGGTTTGCTACTGCAGCTATCGCAGTAGAAGCAAGAATGAGCGCACACATGTCTTCCAACTTTATTTTCTCTAAACGTATCCAGCCCTATCAATGTATGCATCACAATTGCTGCTGGCAAATACTGTTTGTTGTTTTGCAATATGGCAGAAAAAATCCCATGCATCACAGCTCCACATTGAAAACATTTGTGTTCTTTCAGGTGTCAACTGACTGGATGCCCAATAAATTCGGACTTTTCAAAATATGTTCGGCAGCTATAGAAAGAATACCGCCATTTAACATTAGACATCCCGTATATGTTTGCTACTTTTTCGCAAAACGCTTTCGTGAAGAATGTCGCTAGTGTCGAATATTGCATGAGAATGTAGTGCGATTAGTTTTTTAATTCAATATCTTCACAAGCAAAGAAAGCCATTAAACCTCGTCCCCCCCCCCCCCTCTCCCCTGTCTCGCTACTGAGCTCATCTCTGACATGGACAACAAAAAAAAAACTGAAATATTTCAATTCCGTCAAGAGTTATGGAAAGAAAAAGAAAAATGCAGTATTGGAGAGGAGAAAGACTTTGCTGCAAAACCTGTGCATTGCACAAAGCACTGCTCGAATACGCGTCCACGAAGGAGCTTGACATTGCGTCTGGGTATAAGGCAGACCTCTGCTATGTGACTTCGCAGGCAGCAGTATCTTCTATATATTGATTTTCACGAAATAGAACCACGATGTGACGGCAACAGGAACTACACATCTGAGGAGGATCAGCGCGCACGGAATCACGTCGTTGACCTGTCGCATTTCGCCGACAAATTCACGTGGTTGGGGTTTTTAGCCAGTAACATATAGAATATGGGATCTGCTATATGGTTGATAACACGCTAACGAGATGCATCAGCTGCTAAACGTTCAGACAGAGGATGGGAGCAGTAGTGGGCGCGCTTCACTGAGAACTGTGAAGGTTCATCAGAGAGCAGTGTTTATTAGGCATCAGTCCTATATATAAAAAAAAAAAACAAGAAAAAAAAACAAGAAAACAAGAAACAACATTAAGCTCTATCGTGTACGCGTAATGACATCGCAGACATGTTTTACACCCGGGAGTAATATCAATACGTTTTGCACTTTCATGGACGCGTATTTGAGTAGGGTATCAAGGAATGTCCCGGAGCAACAACGAAGGTTTTGCCATTTATAGCTACGCTGTTACCACCGTTCGCAAGAAGTTTTGGCACTGCAGTATCGCTTCACGAAGTAAAATTTGAATGTAGGCAGCGTGGACAAGTCAATCGTCTATTATTCCGTCATTTTTTTTTTTTTGCTTTAATGCGAGAAGATACACGGAAATCACAGTACAAGTAGACGCAGATAACGCGACGGCATCAGCCGTAAGCGGAGCAGACGCACTGAATCCTTGAACATGGCATCGCGCAGCGCGGTTCGCTGAAGGTCCGATAGATGGCAGCAATTTTGCATAAGGTCTAATTACGATAATCAAGATATAGGGAGAAAAGTGAGCATGATAGCTACTGCTACCACCCCGTTTCAAAGAAGACGCTCCTATATTCCATCCATCCATCCGTCTATAAGATTATTATGAGGTAAGAGATCCACTCATTCGGCAAAAAAGCATTTCTCCGAATCAGAGTTATTGAAGTTGGCGAGCTTTACTGCTACGACGACGCGCACTGGCTGCAGCTATTCTGCTGTTATGAAAAAAAAAAAATCTGAAACTACCAAAGAGTGTACTAGAATACTTTGGATAGTGGAAAGAGCGCGCGGCGCGGCCTGCGAGAGAGCTGTTGCCCTTTCTGTTAACCGCCGCGCGTGGCGCTGGCGTCTAGAAACCGAGTGGAAAATAGACTTTTGTATTTGGCCTCCCTGGACATAAACGGGGCGTACGACAACGTAAGCAGGGAACTCCTGTGGAACATATTAAAAGAAGAAGGTATCGGTTATGAGATAATAGAGTTCCTACGGGAAATATACCGGGATAACAAAGTAGAAATTACGTGGGAAGGGATAAGAAGTACGGAGGATGTCAAAGTATGCAAAGGATTAAGACAAGGCTGTCCTCTATCACCGGTGCTGTTCATGCTTCATATGATAAACCTGGAACGGAGGATACAAGACAGTAACCTAGGTTTTAACCTGTCATACAGATTAGGTGGAAAGGCGGTAGAGCAGCGCCTCCCCGGTTTGATGTATGCAGACGATATTGTGCTGCTAGCTGAGAGTCTGGAAGAATTGAAAACTCTAGTTAAGTATTGCGGAGACGAAGGGGACGCTCTAGGCTTCAGTTTCAGCGCAGTTAAGTCGGGTCTGATGATTTTCAACGGCTCAACTGATCAGGGTCTTAAAGTTCAAGGCCTTGAAATACCTAGTAGCAGAATATAAATATTTGGGGGTATGGGTAAACGAAGGATTGGCATACATTGGAAAGCATGAGCAATCACTTAAGGCCAAAGGGCGAAGGAATGCCGGGATAATGAAGCATAAGGCATTGTGGGGATACAATAGGTATGAGGTATTGAGGGGTATTTGGAAAGGAATTATGGTGCCCGGACTTACTTTCGGAAATGCGGTTTTGTGCCTAAAATGAGAGGTACAGTCGACATTAGAAACAAATCAGAGATCCGTCGGACGATTAGCACTAGGTGCCCACGGCAAAACTACAAATGAGGCGGTACAGGGAGATATGGGCTGGGCATCTTTCGAGGTACGGGAAGCTCAGAGTAAAATATTATATGAGGAACGCCTGAGGAAATTGAACAGTAACAGATGGGCAGCTAAGGTATTTAAATACCTGTACCTAAAAAGCGTTGACTCACAATGGAGGAAAAGAACTAGGAAACTAACTAGTAAGCATGCTAGTAACAAGGACGGAGAAATAAAGAGCATTAAGCAACAGGTGAAAAACACAGAAGGTAAAAATTGGATAAATTCGATGAAAACAAAACAGAGAGTGGAATTATACCGAAAGTTTAAAATGCAGATCAGGAAGGAAGATTTCTTTAATAACTCAAGAGGCAGTGCCCTACTTTTTGAAGCTAGATCAGGGTGCCTTAGAACACGCAGCTACAAAAAAAAGTTTAACAATGGAGATGACGCATGTGCTGTATGTGGAAACTCCAGTGAAACAATTGACCATATTATACTCGAATGCAATGGTATCCATCCGGAAGTTGATGCAGGCGCAATCACTGTTCCTGAAGCTCTGGGGTTTAGAGATAACAGTGGCCGGGTGAATAAACCGGCGGTGGAAACTAGCAAAAAACGGCTGGAAGATTGGTGGCTTAAAAGCAGAGAAGTGACATAATGTTAGTAATGTAGGAGCGAAATTTAATAAATAGAATGATGGTTTAGTTAACCATTCTAAATCAATAATTAAGATATATGGAGAAAAATGAGCATGATAGCTACTGCTACCACCCCGTTTCAAAGGGGACGCTCCTATATTCCATCCATCCATCCATCCGAGGAGATCGGCGCCGCAGTAGCACGTGTAGGTTGCTGTCAGTTAGGTTGTGCACGTACGCTGTGTCTGCTTTTTTTACAGCGTTTCCGACATCTTATACTTCCTTGCATTGCGTCGTACGCACAAACAGTAGTTCGCATGCAGCCATGGAGAAGAAAACCAAAAGAGTGACACGCACTGCTACGCGCCAGGTTGTAAGACCGAGTACCCTAGATTTCGTGAGTTGAACGGACGGAAGTTCTCGTTGTTTAAAGTCCCGAAAGGCGAAGCCCAACGAAAGCAGTGGGAGAAGAATTTGCACCGCAGTGACAAGCCACTGCAAACATTATCCTCGCAAACATTATCCTCATACGCTAAGGTCCTTAAAAATTACAGACCAATCAGCTTACTCTCTGTTACGTATAAGGTATTTACTAAGGTAATCGCTAACAGAATCAGGACAACCTTAGATTGCAATCAAGCAAAGGATCAAGCACGGTTTCGGAAACGGTATTCTACTATCGATCATATCCATACAATCGATCAGGTGATAGAAAAATACTCGGAGTATAACCAGCCCTTATACATAGCATTCATTGATTACGAAAGAGCATTTGACTTAGTAGAAACATCGGCGGTGATGCAGGCATTGCGAAATCAGGGGGTAGACGAGCCGCACGTGAAAGGGCTGGAAGATATATATAGTGGCTGCACAGCAGCCGTAGTTCTGCATAAAGAAAGTAACAAAATTCCCATAAAGAAAGGTGTTAGGCAAGGAGACACGATCTCCCCAGTACTATTCACAGCTTGCTTAGAGGAGGTATTCAGAGACATGGAATGGGAGCAGTTAGGGATAAGGGTAGATGGAGAATACCTCAGTAATCTGCGATTTGCTGGTAACATTACCTTGCTAAGTAACTCAGGAGATGAACTACAAAGAATGGTTGGTGATCTAGACAGGAAAAGCAGAAAGGTAGGCTTGGAAATCAATATGCAGAAGATTAGGTAATGTTCAACAGCCTCGGGAAGGAACAGTAGTTTATGATTGGTAGCAAAGCACTGGAAGTAATAGGCGAATATATCAACTCAGGACAGGTAGTAACCGCAGATCCGGACCATGAAAAGGAAATAAGAAGAATAAGATGGGATGGAGCGCATTTGGCAAGCACTCGCAGATTATGACTAGCAGCTTACCGGTATCGCTCAAGAGGAAAGTATACAACAGTTGCATCTTGCCTGTACTCACCTATGGGGCTGAAACGTGGATGTTAACCAAGAGGGTTCTACTTAAGTTGAGGACAACGCAGGGGGCTATAGAACGAAAAATGATAAGGGTTACATTAAGAGATAGGAAGCGTGCAGAGTGGGTCAGAGAAATAACTCAAGTTACCGACATTCTAGTGGACATTAAGAAGAAGAAATGGACATGGGCAGGACATGTAGTGCGAAGAGAGGATAACCGATGGTCGCTGAGGGTAACAAACTGGATTCCAAGGGAAGGAAAGCGTAGCAGGGGGCAGCAGAAAATTAGGTGGGCGGATGAGGTTAAGAAGTCTGCAGGGGTCAAGTGGATGCAGCTAGCACAGAACCGGGTTAATTAGAGAAATATGGGAGAGGCCTTCGCTCTGCAGTGGGTATAGTCAGGCTGATGATGATGATGATGGTGACAAGCCACTCTCGGAAACATCGTCGGTGCGCGAAAGGCATTTCGAAGCGCCGTTCATCGTGCGGCATTATGTGCACGAACTCGACGGTAAAGAGTTGAGGATACCTCGTGGCAAACCTGCGCTGTCCGCTGATGCGGTCCCAACCTTGCTGCCCGATTTGCCGGCCTACCTTTTCAAGCAAGTTCAACAAAAATGACGAGAGAGAAAGCGTCCAGCTGCCTTTGCTGTGGCACCGGCCAAGAAAGTGTGCTTGACGCTGCGTGACTTTCACGATTCCTGTCAACACGACATAAATGTGCAAGATTGATTAGTCATTAATTAGTAATTGATCATTGATTAGCGTATGGCCATATAAGGCACGCATTCGCGCATACTGTGGTGGTGCTCTGTGATTGGTCGAGACCTCCATTAGTCATTCCGTTTCGACCAATCAGAGCCGCAGCAAAAGCGTGACACATTTGCTGACGACAACGATGAGACCTAAAGGCTTTCGCCCTAAAAAAAACGCTAGGCACACATACTATTCTCTAAAAGTGATCATAAAGGTAGTGGATGCCATAACAACACTTCGTGTATATATTTATAAGAACATTACATGAAATAAGCAAGTAAACTTTATTACTCTTAGACTGTCGAGAACGGGTGGCATTCTGGCTAAATTTAGGATTTCTTGGTCTACCATTTGCATTCAAGTTACATATAGCGAATGCTGTATTTTCTCACATAAATTACTGTTTTCTTGTATGTGGCAACACCACAAAAACTAACCAACTAACCTAAACCAGATGCATGTGTTGTACAAAAAAGCCGTACGGCACATTGCCAGTAAGGAAGCAAACGCATGTGCAAGTCTGCTTTTTCCGGAAATAAGGCGTGGATTTCGTTTAACAAAAAAGTGCAAATAAATCACAGAAATTCCGAGCACCGATTGAAGACGATGAGAAATCTGTCTACGAAGATATGTAATTATCCTACGTGTCCGTCTGAAATATGACATATACGCTTCTCTCGTTCTTCCTCATACCTCATAAATATAAACAAAAGCATTTACCTGATAAATATATTTAAGCAAAAAAGTGTTTAAGCAAAAAATATTAATATATTAATATTATATTATTATTATAAAATATTATATTTTGCAAAAAAATATTATAAGCAAAAAAGTGTTGAAATAATTTTTTTTTACCACTTGATGGTCACATTCGCATAAATATTGTATGTTTAGCGCCTTCCTGAATCACAGATGTAGGGTTTTTGCAAATACTCGCTTTCTGCAATTGTACAAAAGCGGCTCGAACCACGTCAAGTAGAATACTTTCTGCTTTTTTTCAAGCCCTCTCCGCGTTGAAGCAAATGAATAATCCACTAAATAATTTTTCATTTGAAATCTACCCGGTGGCTGGTGTCTTTCCAGTGGCGGTCACACTGAATGATTATATACTTAGGCTATTTACTGCTTCCTGCCCCTGGGTGAAATATGAAGGACGGCAGAATACGGCGCATACAGAAGCAGCATGCACGCAATAAGAAAAGAGCCTCCCATTGCCGCTCCATTTTCATCATTGTTTTCGCGTGCGTGGTGCTGCGTCCTTTTGATGTATATTTATTGAGGGGAGAATGGCTGCTAGAGTGCCAGCCATGGAGGTGATGACACGGTGCCCTGGCGTCAGCAACGGAACAACTGTAATGACCTGTCTCTACGACAGGCTCAAGCAGTTTTGTAGAAGCATTGTTGAAGCGGATGCGCAATAAGCTAGAATGAATAGGCGGGCTCCGTGACCTACGAGAGTTAAACCTAACTTACAGCTAGGACGACGCCTGTTCTCGAGAAACAATGCAACGGTGATATAATAGACGAACGGTCGACATTACATCCACACACCAAAGGGGACAGAAACGAGTACGATATAAACAACGTGTTTGGGCTGATAATGCGTACAAGTATAAAATACGATAGCGGTTATAAATCTGTCGGAGCTTTAGGGCCTTTTGCTCTTGCTCCTGGCGCGTTGAACAATTTCGCGTTTTGAAACGCGTGCCAAACAGCAACGCGCCGCACAGCGCATGTACAGTGATATCTGCCTGCGAATGCTCGATGATAAGAACCAGGCTAACAGTGTGTGTGTGTGCGCGCGAGTGCGTTTGGGGGCAGAGTGGGGGGAGGGGGGGGGGGGAGGTTCTGCGTTGGAAACTTCGCGGTGTGGAGACCGTCTGGGCTCGCGGAATGCGTGGGTGTTCAAGAGTGCATCTTGATTACTTGGCTGTTCATTTGGCAGCGCGTTCGGTGCCGCGTCGCCGTGTTAGTGCTTGTTTTTCGCATGTTTCATCGTGTTTTTCGACCTCGCTGGTCAGTTTATATTTGCCCGGATATAAACCGGTTATTGTCCCTTGTCGGCGGCTGGAGCTCTACTGTGGGCATTGCGGCTCGCGAACCCTCCGAACGAAGGCGGGAGAACCATCAAGTTTGAGAGAAATACTGCCAGGAAGGAACCACTGACAACTTCGAAAGTAGTCGAGTTCTCGCTCAAGAGCTGTCACATTGCGTGAATGAAGGTCGCTTTGCACCCCGTCATAGGACAACATAGGATCTGAAGCTCCGCGACCAGCCAGCCCTAAAACGAACGAACCCGAGGGGAATCACATGGTCACTGGTGCACCTAGTCCCGGGAATAAGCTCCGAGTCGGTGGCGTGTGCTGGATGATGGCCATGCAGATGAGTGCCTCCAGTCAACCAAGTCGAGGACAAGGTACCGCGCGCACGCCGCATAAGAAACTGGGAACTTGCGTCAGCGCGCAGGAGTCCGTGCAGCGGCGGCGAGAAGACATGTTGCGGGAAGAGCACGCAACGATGCCTCTTGCGCGAACACAATGCCGAAAGAGCCCCGAAACACGCGATCGCCGTCGCCACAGTTCCGCGTCCCCGAAGAACGACCGAGCCCGCCTTCTGAGCCGTGCTCGCTTGCGTAAGAAGGCTGTCTTTCATCATCGCTGCGCGACCGCACGTGCGTGTGTTGGCAAGCCGCAACAGCGCCTTGACGAGCGGCGGCGAAGCGGTCCAGTGCCGAGGAAGGACGACGCGGAAGATGCCGAGGAATTGGAGTGTTGCACCACCTCTTTCCGTCTGCGTAGCATGGAGACGGAGAAAACGCCCCTGCGGAGGGACTGAGCGCGATGCGGCTCCTGTGACTGCTGCAGTCGCATACTTGCCGCATAGGTTATGAGATATTAAGGCAAAAGCAATACGGACACGACTCAAGGCTGCAGTAACAGCCGCCCAGAATTCTTAAGTGAAAAAAAGTAGTGCGCTGTTGAAGTTTTTGTGGGTGCCTACATAAAAAGTTATCAGACCAGACTACAAGCTCACGAATTTCGAGGCCCTTCGCTGACACGGTCAAATTTCAAAAACCCATTTCAGCTCCAGGGGAGTTATACATAGGCCAAGTATATCACCACCAATAAGAGTAAACCTGCCGGTAGTTCGAGCCTCGCTCACGACAGGGATTCGGTAGCTGCAATTCTATCAAACGCAAGTTTCGATTATTACGGCTCCCAGATGTCACGTGAAGCATGGCGGTCTACTTAACACACACGCCGAATTCAAGCATAAAGAAATTTAATACACGTCAACTAATATTAGTCGAAAACATTTCACATGCTACTTCACTATTTTTGCACGTAAGCCGTCTAGGTGTTCGTGCCGACTTTTTTTGGTCACGTCTAAGCAGCCAGATTAGAGGAAAGCTAACGATAATGAAGCGTACGTTACGTATTTGTCGGCTTCTGATTTCATTGGTTTGGGTCTACACCACGCCACGCCTTTGTCAATTTACCTCACCGTAGGTAATGAACCATGCTTTCAAAGGCAACAACAGCCGTCATAGCGTTTGCCTTGGCCGTCCCCTATAGAGTGGGAAACCCCACTTACTCCCAGAGAACAACAGCTCTTGGTACGTATACAGCCGCCGACGCCTTACGCCTCCGTATGTTGTGACGCCGGTTTTTATAGTCCATCACAAGCCTTCATTTATTGCACAGCAGTTAGACACGCCATCTCTCCGAGGAGACCGCAACGAACTTGCCTGACACTGCAGTGGGCAGTGAGGGAAGGAAGGTGTATGAACAGAGTGTGATCACAGCGCGCGTCAATTACACGGGTATTACAGCGTCTTCAAAATGGAAAAACAAATTACAGGGGTTTGTTCGCAAGTGCGAAGGACAGTTACGTAGCTGCTGGTTTGACGACGCAGCGGCCATACCTGACTCAGCCGGAAATGAAAAGATATTTTTCGTAAGTAGCCAAATCAGAAAATAGAAACTAATGCGAACTATGCTGCAGTGAAAAGAGTGCCTTTCATTTTATCACCAGAACTATGATGAACAAGGAAGCGGCATAACGTTAACAAAAGCAGCCCGCATTTCTTATATCAAATGAAAAACTAGACGGACCCTGCTGATGCACGGGTCCAAATTAGCTGTATCCACCAGAAAGAACAGCCTTTGGTAGCCCGATTATTACAGGTTCGACATTTCGAGCGTTGGTTAATTTATTTGTTTTCAATACTGTTCGTGTCATCTGAGACAATCGCAGGTAGCCAAAAATGTAAAAAAAAGAACAATCACCCCAAAAGTACATTCCCGGAACGCGCGTCAAAACATCGCAATGCCAATTTGCAATCGACTGCAAAAGATTAGAGATCAGCGGAGGTCATGAACCACGTCTGCGGGAATCAAGGATGCACGTAGTCTACAATTAGCTAGCGCGGTAATTATTACAAGAGAAACGAGGGCCAGCGAAACGAGGGCCAGCGAAACGAGGGCCAGCCAAACGAGGGCCAGTCAGCAAATGTAGGGAAAATGAGGGCCTTCATTATGACATACATAAGAAAGGAGCCAAGAACCACTGTGAGTGGCTATTGGCTCCCTTGTTTAAGCGAATTGAGAGAAGCACCTATAAGACTCCAAGACTAGCGGTTGCCCGGCCGTTTTGTTCCCTGGCTGCGTCGATCATTTCCCAATTAAGGATGCGATTCCGCAGTAGAATAAATTCTAAATACCATGCATTCAATACATTCAAGCTAGTGTGCCTTTCTGCTGCAGAAGGGGGAACACGAGAAAGGAAGATTGTCATGTCAGCGCTTGTGCATGACAGAAGCCTGCTCTTTATGCTTAATTAATTGCTTGTGTCTGTGGAGCCCCGCCATGTCCACAATTGTCACTGTCTTTTCCATCAGTTAATCGAGCATCAAACGGTAGCTATTGTTTTCATAAAAAGAGCTGAAAATGATATTGCTGGCAGGAAGTTTTTGGAGCAAAGCTGGGTTACACCAAGAGATTCACATCGAAAAGAGCTGTGTTTGCAACCTGATGGTGACCAAATGATTTCAATAATTTTTCCAACACATGGATGTGTAAAACTGCTCCATCCAACTTATAAAGCACTTATACAAGAGTTATAGGAGGCGTCTCTCATAGCCTGAGTCGCTTTGGGACGTTAAACCCCATAAACCAGACATATACAAGATCTAGGCTAGCCCTACAATTTGTGCAGATAAAATGTGTTTTCCATAGTTTCCGCTTAAACTGAATTAACTCATTCCGAAAAAGAAAAAAAGAACAGCTCTTCATGATATACCTACACTAAATCCTCGCTAAGTTGTGGTAAGCTATGGCTTGGCAAGCTATAGGATTTCAAACGCGCGCAGGATCGTCGGGGATTTCAACGCACCTGCCCTATAGATTTCCGCCGGAAAGAAGACACACGCTTCGCTTAATATGGCGTTCGGTTGCCGGCTTTATCAACAGGGAATTTCACCACAGTACATCATACACTGTTAGCTGCAAACAACTGTGCGTTGTTAGGCTGCTTGGAAGTGAAACTACGGGCGCTATGATGTCGCACAGCGACCAGGTATTACACCATGGTGGCGGCCGAAAAAAATGGCCATAAACGGGTCAGAACCGCGCATGGAACGTGTACACCAGCGTTGTCGCCCTACTTTGTTTTAATGCAACCAACTTCTACAATAAAGATACGCTATAAATTACTTTAGTGTGAGATATAAGTAAGCGTGCTTCTCTGGCCAATCTAGAGCGAGAGGCAACTCGAGTGCCACAAGAACAGGCCCTTATGCTTCTTTTAAAAGCGATCATACGGCCCATCGATGGATAGGATGGATGAAAGCGCTAACATTCAGCTATAGTCACTTTAAGCATTTTGTAGCCTTGCCCCGTTGTCCCATCCTAAAGCAAACAGGTAAGTTCGAAGAACCCGGTCAATGCGAGCAAAAGACAACTGCACAGCGTACTCTTTGATCCAGGGTTTAGCAAGCCTTAATCTCAAATTTTGCCAGCGCTATCATAACGGCATACGCCTCTTGAAGGCTGAAAGCGTATTCAACGCCGGTCCCCAGGATTGTACGTCTGGACTACGGCGATTACTAGAGCGCGGAGGCAGAAACCCCGCGAGTCATCAAGACAAATGTCTGCAGGGGATATCCCACGCTCGTCGCCGTCCGCACACAAACCGAGTGCAGAAACTGTCTGGCCACGGGAGAGTGCTCCGCTGGGCGGTCGGCCCCTCTAGGACTGCACCGAAGGCGGTAGGGCCAAGCACACGCGTCTTGGCGCTCTGGCACCGGGACGAAGAGGCCACCTTCTGTGGCGAGGCTCGCGATGCAAGAGGCGCGCCGCCGGCCCCGGGTATCAGTGCGTGACCGGCGACCGCCCGCTTCGAACAACGCGAAGTACGCTTGCCCCTCTGCCCAAAAGATTGCGTGCCCCATCAAAAAGCAGAAAAAAAAAGAACACGGAACATTTACGGCCCAGCCACGAACAAAGGCTAGGGCCGCCACGCGCAATCGCGCAGCTCCCGTTCTTCTCACGGGGCGCCGCTGGCGGGATTTGTGGCCCGTTTCTAGTCTACCGTGTCCCGTTCCGCTGTTGGCGTAAACGCCTGGCAGATTCCATAGCGCTCCTTATGGGTGCGCGTTCACACCTCGTGAAGCTGCGTTAGTTTTGTATTGTTGTCGAACCTGCTCCACGGGTTCTCTAAATGTTCCGGTGCCACGGTGGCTTAGTGGTTAGGGCGCTCGACTGCTGAACCCAAGGACCCGGGATCGAATACCGGCGGCAGCCGGAAAGCAAGGCGTCCGTGCACAGTGCGACGCCAGTGCGCGCTAAAAAAAGAGAAAAAAATCCCGGGTAGTAGAAATGTACTTTACGATGTTAAAACAATTTAAAACCTGCATCATACCTGCCAAACAATGGCGATGGTCAAAACTGCATTACATAACGCTCTATTCGAGCTGTCTTGAAGGTGTGTGGACAGCCTTGACTATGCCGAATTAGCTGATGCTCTTCTCGCGCATGCGCAGTATCCCATATTAGCCCCCCACCATCGCGCGTGCGCAGGAGGCATTCGGTTGTCCGACCTATATTTCCGCTAGAACGCCTCCGCTGTGCTAAATCTCTTTCCATTATGCAGATAAAACGATGCGAAACGAAGCCGCTCATGCCAGCCGTCAACCAGTACCTCGTCGTAAGAATGCGTACGGCGTTCGAAGGAGACGCCAGGTGCAGCTAACGCTCACCTCGTTCTCGCAGTCGACGGCGCGTGCATCGTTTCGCACGTGCCAGAGACGCCCAGCTATACGGTACCACGAAACGCGCTTTAACCCATCGCATCGCTTTCGATACATTCTAGTTAGCCTCGCCGTCACGCACAAAGCGCAACTCGGTGGTCGGGCCACTGCATGACTTACAATCCAGGCGTCACCCCAAACACGTGCGCTTACCGGAACGACCGAAGCAAACTTCTCCCATGTCGCAGCACCTCGCCGTGACGTAAGAAAGCATCGGGCCTTGTGAGCGATCCTTGGGAAGCCAGCGCAGCGAAGGGCTCCACGTGCAAGACTCACCGGACCCGTCGCAGTCACGCACTGGAGCAGCATCACTGTGCAGCTACTCCCGCCGTGAACGCGCTCCGACTAATTTTAACCAGATGGACGCTAATACAATCGTGAGAGGGACGTAACTCTTGCCGGCGAAGAACTCAGCGCAAATACATAAACTCAGCCTTCTTCATGGCCGATAGTGTGTGCCATCACATGTCCAGCGCGTGATGCGCCGCGACTGGTTTGCACGAGGACTTCGCGAGCTCTCACTGTGATGCCAAGAGCCCTGTTTGCCATGCTTCACTGTATTGTTTTACATTACTATAAAGGACGTTAGAGGACGCCAGGTCTGTACTACACTTAATGAGAATGGCCGCAGCTGGCGCCTGTCAAGCAGCGTGATTCTGTTACCACGCACAATGGGACGCGCTGTCAGTCTCGTCAAACGCATGAGAACAGCGCCATCTCGGCATGTCAAGGATCCTGCATATTATGTATGGGACGTGTTGCTGATGACGCCGCGTTCTCACCGTTCTTACAAACACAATGCTGTGTGTGACCGGCAGCAACGATTCAACTCATAATTTGATGGTGGCTGCAGGTAGTATCACCTCCCACACTTCTAGGAGGGCCTGAGAGACGGCGTTGCTTAGCTGCCATGACCTACAGTCCCAACGGACCTTGTTCGCCAGGACGTGAGCGGCGTTAACGTCAATGGGGCTCCGCAATATTCGTGAGGGCCTGCTAGGCACAAAGGCCTCCTTGTAAACAAGTCAATGTTTACCACCGCCACCCCTGCCTGAGGCGTCAGAGTGATGGTAAAGAGGGTGTACGCGTTGCATAGACAGCCCTTCTAATTACACGACTGATGTGTAGCGCATTCATCCCTTGCGCTGTCCTGTTCTCGGCCGAGAAGTATGATACCGCTCCTTTCCTTTCAAGCAATTTATGTTTATTTATTAAATGCGTAAGCCCTGTATGGCTATGTGGGCTGGTTCCGCGTGAGCGAGGGGGGACTGTCGGAGCTATAAATGAGGAACTATAGTTGGTATATCGAAAAAACAAATGGTACCATCAGAGAGCGTCAAGGAAAGCTGTGCGAGTGACAAATTGATTGATATGGGTTAATTAGATAACTATTTAGTGCCAGTTAAGCTATACGAGGGAGCCGAGATAGCCGCCAGCCAACTTCGGTTTCGGTTCTCAGCTTCCGGTTCCGTGTCTCAGTGGAACGCCCCTTGTCGGTTCGCTGAACGCAGCAAAGTTCAACCAGCGTCCTATAATTGGTTTACCGGAAAAGAAATGCGCAGTATCTGTCACTCACGAAATCTCGCGAACACAGCAACGCTCAGGATAACGCATTTCTCCAGTGCGGATGCTGCAGTGGTCTCGGAACATTTTTCATCTCGCATGTCGCCAAGAGTGGTAGGAATTCGTTGATTGCACTCACGCGAAAGCACTTAACATTCATATCCTGTGACGCCGAAGTGAAAATGGCCTAGAGGAAACGCCTCAGCGATGCAATTCAGTGGTAAGAGCGCATGCGGGATCGAATCCCGGCCGCGGAGGCAGCTTTCGATGGAGCCGAAAAGCAGCAAGTTGCAATGTCAGTTCACGTTAAACAACGCCAGTAATAAAATAATTGGTTCATAGGAACGGAAGTCGCAATATTTGTCACAATTGTTCCGTGGACACCTGAACCACACCGTCAGGGAATGCAGGAAGATGGGATCGAAAGTGGTTGCGACTGTAGGAAGAAGGAAAAGAAAATGCACGGGCTTGCTACTTACTGGCTCTGCTGAGCCACCTCCGCTGCCTGATTTATTTATAGGAAGGGAAAGGCGCGGTAACTGTCTGAATTGTTTTTCTGTGGACACCGCAACCGCACCGTAAGGGAAGGGAGGAAGATGGGAGTGAAAGTGGAAAGAAAGAGGAGCCGTAGTGGAGGGCTACGGAGTAATTTCGACCACCTGGGGATCTTTAACGTGCGCTGACATCGCGCAGCACACGACGCCTCTTCGTTTCGCCTCCATTGAAACGCAGCCACCGAGGTCGGGTTACCTCCGCTGCCTCATGCGGACAGAAAGGAAAATAAAGAAGAAAGAAAAAGAAGAGAAAGAGAAAGACGCGCGTCGCAACAGCGGCCGTTCATCACCGAAGCGGTGGCGGGTGCAATGACGGCCTGCAACAGATAGAAATCCGGTGGCAGGCTAGCCCCCGCCGCGACCTATGAGTCCCGGCCCCATAGGGCCAGGAGCAGGCACCCTCCCCGATAGGATTGAAAGCGGAAAGAAATATGTGCCGTAGTCGAGGGCTACGGAGTGATTGCAACCACCTGGATATCTTTAACGTGCACTGACATCGCACAGCCCATGGACGCCTCTCCGCTTCGCCTCCATCGAAACGCAGCCGCCAGCGGTCGGGTTCGAACCCGGCTGCCTGCGACTGCGTTTTGTTAGAGGCGAAACGGAGAGGGTCAGAATTACCGGAGCCCTCCACTACGGCATATCTCATAGCCTCAGTCGCTTTGGAACGTTATACCCCATAAACCGAATTGAACAGAAAGAGCGCTGTAACCCTCCCCTAATCTCCGTGTATATCTCAACGGCCCCGCGAGGGAAAGTTATCAAAAAAATTAAATAGCACTGCAGAATCAGCGTTGCAGTAATGCGAAAGCACGGATGCTGCTGTTGGATGCTTGTGGTTGCTTCTAGTTGCTTAATTGACTTGTTTACCCATTCTAGTCTTTGTTACTTTCAAATTGCACGCCAATTCCTTCCTATGACCTTTTTCGGCTCTACTTCCGGTTGCGTGACGTACGTCACATCCTCTACGTGACATTAATTCACTTCTTTAGAGAGAGAGGGAGAGAGAGAGAGAAGACTTTATTTACACTGACATGGACCTCGGGACAGGGGCTCAGCCACGGGGAGGGCCTCCTTGCCAGCTCTCCTGCGCCGTGGCCGCAGAGAAGGTTTTGGAGTAAGTAAGCCTCCTCCGACAGGCGTAGGACGATCTTTTGTTCATCAGCATATGGGCTGAGGATAAAGGACTCCCAGGTAATGTGATCAAGGGGATCAGTTTCTTTAGCTCCCGGAGAATCTGGGCATTGCCAGATTAGATGATTTTGACTCAGAGGTATACGTTGCATAGATTGCAAGCCTCTGGGTCACCTGTCAAACTCGTAACGTCCATTTTAGTCTTGGTACTTTCAAATTGCGCGCCATTCCCTTTCTATGCCCTCTTTCGGCTCTACTTCCGGTTGCGTGACGTCACATCCTTGACGTGATCCTAATTTAGTGACTTAATTAACTATTTTAGTCTCCTTTGGAGCTGTCATAAGCTGAAAACATCGGTTATTATGTCAATTAGGCTAGTCAGAAGAATCGCCAACCGTGGGAGAGGAGTCATACAAAACGACCTCTGTAGGATAGTGCAGGCATTTGTCCTGAGCAGGATGGTGTGTGCACCGCCATACCTAAAGCTAGATGCTGCGGACTAGAGCGTCTAGGTATAGGCGTGGAACTTCCACCCAAGGCTACGAAAACACAGCTACCCAAACTTCTTAGGAAGCGACTAACGATCAAACCACTACCAAAGAATACGTCACTCGGTCGCGGCATACGCGAAGTTCGGCTCCGACCCTTGTAGTGAAGCTCTCACTTCAAATAAAATTACTTTAAACCGTCGTTTGCCGGCATCTCAATAAAGTTATACATACACACAATAAAGATTCTCTAAGATGTCTCTTCAGAGGAGAATGGCGAAAGCTTACCCTTCCTCTCCCATCATTTGCCTCTCATCGTTTGCCTCTCATCGGCGTTCGTTGCAGTGCTACATATAATTAAATATACATTGTTTAGAGGAAAGGAAAAGCGCTGTATCTGTCGCACTTTCTCCGCCAAGTGTGTTTAGACGGTACACCATCGCTCCTGTCGCGTGGCGCTCCTTGGCACGCGTTCAAGTGTGGGATTGCAGATAGCAAGAACGCTAGACAGGGAGAGAGAGAACTTTTATTCGTCCAACAGAGTGACTATCCCGCTCTTCGGGGGTTAGACCCGGAAGGTGGGACAGTCGCCTTAGCTGCAGGCCGGTAGTTCTTGGACTCAGGCGGCATCTTCGGCCAGTCGAACAATTTCTCTTCGGGCTCTTGGGTGTGAGCTTCGCAGAAGGGTCTCCCAAGCGTCTTTAGTTATATTTTTAGCCCTGCCTGGTGACTTTGCACATTCCCATATTATGTGATCTAGAGATCCCCTTTCCTTACATGATGAACATAGGTCTGATCGTATTTCTGGCCATATATGGTTGACAAGAACTGGGTTGTATGTATTTGTCTGTAGCTTTCTCCATGCTACTGCTTCCTCTTTGCCTAACGTGGGCTCTGGTGGTGGTAGGACTCTGCTGCTCAGTCTGTAGTGCATTGTTATTTCGCTATAGTTAATCAGGTCCTCTTGTTTGCCTTGCTCCGGTGGCACTCCTCCAGCCCAGTGTGTGAGATCTCGGGCTAGTTTGTGTGCCGCCTCGTTTCCGGGCACGCCTGCGTGGGCTGGCGTCCAAACAAGGGTGACGTCTCTTTCTATTCGCTTTTGATCGAGAATTCTACCCGCGATTTTTGCTATTACTCCAGCGGTGTAGCTCCCGATTGCGCTTTTGCTGTCACTGACTAT
Source organism: Amblyomma maculatum (assembly GCA_023969395.1). Classification (NCBI taxonomy): domain Eukaryota; kingdom Metazoa; phylum Arthropoda; class Arachnida; order Ixodida; family Ixodidae; genus Amblyomma; species Amblyomma maculatum. Next base: position 32,251 of record JAJIZL010025953.1, read on the forward strand.
GTATTTTGCCTCGGTCTGAGCAAGAGCCAGTGTTATTTCAGCCTCTTCCGCTGTCTATATCGATTATGTTTTTATAGACACTGCTGTAACCATTTCTCGCTTGCCATTGAGTACGACTACATTCATTTTTCCTTTGCCGCAGTATGCAGCGTCTACATATTCAATTCTACCTGAATTTTCCGTATTGAATCTACGTGTCTGTGTTTCGGCCCTTTTCTCTCGTCTTTGCTCATTAACACGGTAGCGTTAAGGAGCTCGTGTCGCAGAAAAGCCGGTGTCGTCGGCGGCGTTGGCCGTGAGCGATAAATCCCGGCATACACTTCCAGCACGAACTTCATAAGTAAAAATTTGGAGGACGCTTAAGCTTCGCCTTCAAGAGTGGAACGCGATAGCGTTATTGCACCTCGTTCGCACCGCCCACTCATTCGCTCGGTATGCTTTTGAGTCACACAGTGTTCGGCGCGGCAACGAAACGTGCGCCTGAGCAAGCGGAACGAACCAAAGAACTCGGTGTCTCGGAGGGAGAGGGCCGGGCAGCGACGCGCTATGAAGGCGGACGCGGTCATGGGGCTGACGCCTTGATGGGATCGTCCTCTATCTCGCTTGGGAGCACCACGCAGAAGCATGATTCATCGGAAGCAGCTCGGCACATATCGCTTTCCCAGCAGAAGCGCTACGGCGCAGCGATCACGTCAGAGGCGTCCGGCATCAGACGCTGCACCTAGCAATCGCGCTGTGAGCGGAAAGAGGAGCCGCGTCGCCTAAACACCACTGTTCGAGTGACGCACGCTGGATGTTGGAAGGGGAGAGAGCGAGAAAACTTATTAAACGCAAGGGTATCGGGGCATCCTCGCACCGGTACCCGCGCGGCCCGAAGGGGAGAAGCGGGTGAGTGAAGATAGTGATCTAAAGAAAGGAAAGACGCTCGATTTTACAACCCGTGAGGGTGCAGGGCGAAACGTCAGGGGCGAGTGGCGCGCCACGTGTCGGGGCAGCGCCGCACATTGCGAGGAGGGGTTCTTCTGTGTTAGCCGTTTATGAAGTGCATGCCTGGATGTATTGCTCACGGCCAACGCCGCCAGCGACACCGGCTTTTCTGCGACACGAGCACCTTAACGCTACCGCGTTAAAAAGCAACTTCCAAGATGGGCTGGGTGAGAATCGAACAAGGGTCTCCAGAGTGTGAGACGGAGACGCTACCACTCAGCCACGAGTTCTATGCTTGAAAGCGGTACAAAAGCGCTTCTAGTGAATGCGGTGTTGCCTTAGAAACGTGCCGTAGAACGTTATACTGCATGCGGTGTATATCGGTAATTATGAGCATGTTACTTACAGAAGTCGCAGTTACACGAGTAGCGAAGTACGTTTCCGCTACATTTCTTCTGCGCTCTGCGCACATGCAGAGCCATCTTGCGGCAAACACAGAAGAACCCCTCCTCGCAATGTGCGGCGCTGCCCCGACACGTGGCGCGCCACTCGCCGCTGACGTTTCGCCGTGCACCCTCACGGGTTGTAGAATCAAGCGTCTTTCCTTTCTTTAGATCACTATCTTCGCTCACCCGCTTCTCCCCTTCGGGCCGCGCGGGTACCGGTGCGAGGATGCCCCAATACCCTTGCGTTTAATAGGTTTTCTCGACGAGGTGCAATAACACTATCGCGTTCCACTCTTGAAGGCGAAGCTTAAGCGTCCTCCAAATATTATATTCAGGGCGCATGCTCTTTGGTAATGGTGGGATATGGATCCGTTTCCGGACCTCCACTCTCATTTCCTCAGTCGTGTCCCAGTATTCCTTCGGTTGCATACTTATTTCCCTCAATATGTTCCTTCCACCCTTAGTTTTCTCTAGCCTTCTTCGTTGTGTAGCTAGTGTTGCCTCAATTATTTCATCTAAGGTGTTGTGTATTCCCAGCATCATTAGCCTGTCCGTGGAGGTACCTGCCGGAAGGTGTATTGCTCTTTTAATGCATTTTCTGATCATGCCATCGATCCTGTCTTTTTCGGCCTTTTTCAGGTCTAAGTATGGCGTGGCATACCCGACCCTGCTTATTACGAAAGCTTGTATGAGCCTTGATAGCTTACTTTACTTAAGGCCTCCTTTTTTATTAGCTATTCTCCTTATAAGGTTTGTCGTTTGTATGACCTGTCTTTCCAATTTAGTTTCTCCGTTGTACCCGTTCGTTGTACGGAATATCGCGGAATATGACAGATCTCGCGCACAAATCTCGCGAACTCTCGCGCATTGAATTTCGTTTCATAAGCCTAGAAAGGCCCTCGCTTTAGAAAGAGTGAAAGAGAGATGTGCCGTAGTGGAGGGCTTCAGATAAATTTCAATGGCCGTGCAAGTGTTAACATCCACTGAAATCGCGCAGCACACGAGCGTCTTTTTCACCCCCTCCGGCAGGTTTGCCGCTCTCGAATCTAGACTAGCGGGAGGCCGCATTGCTTAGCTCCAACTCGGGCACACAGATCCGGGTCGTGACATGAAACCTAGATGTCGCCGAAAGTCAAGCTCATGGCTACACCATGGGGCTATACACTGACACTTGTCTGCCACTTCCTGTCGATGAAAATAGTTTATCCTATCCTGCTCCTCCTTCACCTCCATCGGAACGCTAACAAGATCGCATGCACTCAGGTCCGATACGGCTCTGTGCTGTATAGCCCTCTAACCGTGCCGAGCCACCAAGCGCGAGCGATGGTACGAGCGCTAGGCAACTGTAAGGTGGCTAGAAGGATTTTATTGAAGACACTTACAAGCACTCCTTTTTTAGGGTGGTACCGGCCTTTGCATGGGTCGATGCCACCGATGTAAGACTCCCGACTACTGTGCTGGAGTTCCCGGGTTCGAACCCGACCTCGGCGGCTGCGTTTCGATGGAGGCGAAACGAAGTGGCGTCCGTGTGCTGTGCGAAGTCAGCGCACGTTAAAGATCCCCAGGTGGTCGAAATTACTCCGTAGCCCTCCACTGCGGCTCCTCTTTCCACTTTCACTCCCACCTTCCTCCTTTCCCTTACGGCGCGGTTCAGGTGTTCACTGAGCAAGTGTGACAGATACTGCGCCTTTCCCTTCCTGTGGACCAATTAATATTATTATTAGTATTCAACAGGAAGATCTCGTGTCGGATTCTTATACTTCCTTTACAAGACAGAACGCCAATGTGGAACTACTAAGTGAACAAATACTGATTTGTCCATGGTTTCCCAGTCGGAAAAAACTACAGTAAATGTTCTGATGTTATGACAAAATGTCTGTGCGGTTTTTGACAGGAAATCTGTTGTGACAACAGAACATTCTGTAGTAACATCAGATATTTCTGTAGTTACAACAGAAAAGTGCTACAGAACTGCAGACAACAGAAATATACTACAGAAAAACTACAGAACTACAGAAAAATCTGATGGTTACGACAGAACTATTGGATATTTTGTCGTATTTTTGACACAGTTCTGTAGTTTTTTTTTTTTCGACTGGGTTCGCTTTCTCATGAATAAGAGCTCCAAAGCAGAGCACTGCTCCAATAACGAAAAGCACTGTATTTCTGTGTTAACCCACTCATAAGTGTAGCGCGGTACAGCTATTCCTAAACAGTTGCACCGACCCTATAGAGCAGAGAGATTTGCCAGCCGCCTTTGCCCCGTGAACCGAAGCAAAAGCGCCATGCCTATTCGCGCCAGCGCCTTTCTGGATTGCGCAAGCTCAGAGAAATCGCCCCCTACCCTCTCCTAAGCCAGCGCTCTCGTGTTCACCGCATTCCAATTCTGTCGAGATAGTGGAAACAGTCCCTCTGGCAGTCCAGAAAGGGACAGAGTTAAGCCCCTTACGCGGACTGCGTTTCCGGAAGTAATGGTTACCGCG